>MU217638.1:324293-349962 GCA_018584345.1 Thuja plicata
TTGATCAACCCCAAAGGGTTAATACACAAATGAATCCACTATTTGGAAAGAGACCAAGAAAGGGGATCTTAAATTCTGTAAATTGATTGATGAATATGATTAATGACAGTAATTGAAAAGAATAGGAAAAAGTACCAACCTTACAAAATGGCAGATCAAAGATTGCTATTTTCTGAGATTTGTAGACTATTTTTGGAGATGCTGACAGATGATACCGAACCGGAACACAGAGAGGGACAAAACCCAGAAATATTTTTCCATTCTGATGTTGTCTTATGGAAAAGGTCGACACTATACCACTTTTTCCAACTCGATCTGCTCAACTTTGAAAGTGTCCCTGTTCCCACAGTCCGAAAGAAATGTGAAAAGGGTATCCAGATTTGGCCTCAAATTTATAGTCCCAAACCTGTACCTACAAGAAAAATGTTTTTTTTTTGGGGGAAAGGGGTTTGCCTTGGTCAAACCCCAATTTTGGAATTAACCTTAACATATGTAATTGAAGATTGCATAAAGAATAACAAAGCAAAACTCAAATTGACCTTGCTTGTAATGTCCTTTTGGCAGATTCGAATCTGTGGATCCACAAGTATGCTTCAAAACATGGAATGTAGAATGGAAGGATGTCTTCAATCTCTTGCTTGTAGATCTCCAACACCAAGTATTGAATAGGTTCTTGAACTTGACAAGGGCTTTGGAAGAAGATGGATGGAGAGATCACCAAAAGGGCACTTCTTTGGCTTGAATCCTTCAATGGCCTCCAATGGATCTCCTTCATGAAAATGGATACTTGAGAATGATGGATGATTGCTTCAAATCTTTCTTAGTTGCTTGCTTGGACTTCACTTCATAAGGATGCTTGATGCTTGATTAGAAGACTTCAATTGCTTGATCGTGGTTCTTAGAGAAAATGAGAGGATAAAGCTCCCTTTTATATGAAACTAGGGCACAATCTTCTAAGGAGGAATACAAAGGATAATTAAATCATAATTTAAGCCTTTACCCCTAGGAGAGGACCTATATTAAATATAATTTAAGAATAAACCAATTCAAAACCTGAAACAGTTGACCCAGAAGCGGGAATAAAATTTTTCTGAAGACCGACATCCCGGAAACCAAAAGTTCCCAGGATTTGGACCCTGGGACAGGGTCAAGGTCGGCCCTATCATAGGACAGGGCCAAGGTTGACCCTATCCTAGGGTAAGGCTGAGGTTGACCCTATCCTAGGAGGTCCACCCTGTCCTCAGATCCCAGGATCACAGGTCAGAGACCCAGAATGCATAATTTAGGTTAGGAAATGGAGGTTAGAAAGGTAGGTCAGGGGGGAAGCCATGTCAAGATCAGGAACCAATTCAGAGGCACTTGTCATGACCCCAAACCGCTTACTCAGAAGGCTAAACCAGTCTCTTATGGAAGTGCTTCCATTTTTTGACTATACAATATGAATGGGAAAATTGCCTAAGAATGAGAGAGAGAGAGAGAGAGAGAGAGAGAGAGAGAGCCAAGCTCATACAAAGAGTCACTTGAAGTGATGAGGTGATACAAATAGTGCTTGAACTGATGAGGAGAAACATCTCTTAAGTAGAGATGGAAGAAGGAGTTGAAGTGTAACTCCCATGTGCATGTGAGCCACATTCATAAAGTGTGTGCCACTTGTGTTATTTCCTCTTAGGGAGGAATCTAAGGGATACCTTGGTTTATCCCATTTAAATAATACAAACAAGGGAAAATAAATTACATAAAATGAATCACCTACTTACATAATGCAAGTAAAGATTAATTTCTAACAAATACATGTAGTAGGTACTCAAGCATGAAAGTCCACATGAAGTGATTTGCGACAATGTGATGAGATTTCTTTCAAGGAGTTCTTCCAATTTTGATTCATAAGAATGTCCATAAGGATTAAATGATCTATCCAATAGACATTTATATGCACTTGTGCTCACCAAAGAGATATAATTTTCAAGATCAAGAGGATTTGTTTTGTTGTTTTCATATGACTGATAGACAAGACTCTCAACATAATTTGATGTAACTTCCTCTACATTCTCTTGATCAAAGATAGGATGGTCATGAAATTTCTCTTGATCAAAGATGGATTTTTTGTAATTAGATGCCTCGTTGTTTGAATAAAAGGGACGTATGGATGGATCATGATCATAGAGAAAAGGAAAGATTGATCTTAATGAGGACTTGTTGGATGATGTATCATTTTATCCCTTTAAGTATTGAATGTCAGATTTCAAAGATTGAACTTGTTTTGATAGGGCCACAATAAGAATCTCACCTTTCTCTTTTTTAAGACCATAAGGTTTAGACCATTTTTTTAGCCATTGTAAGATTGTTTTGATGTGCTTTCTTAGAAGATTGGAGAGAAGATAATATGTGGGAATTTTTTTTTGAATAGGATGAGATGATTTTCTTGAATTTTCTAGTTATTCTACGAAAAGAGGGTTTTATCCAAAAAAAGATGTTGTCTTTCTTCCTCTTTAAATTTATTAAAAGAGCCTCTAGTTTGTATAGACACGAGTCAATCAATTTCTTGACATGTGCTAAAGTAAAATATGACGTGTTGATTAAGTCCTAGATAGATGATGGTGATAACAAGATAACATCCAATTAAGAAGGAGATACAAATGACTTAGATCTGAGTCAAGGTTAACAAACTTAGATAATAATGCACTAACAACTTAGAATAAGCATAATGAAAATCAAAGACTAGATTGATGGTAATGGATTGATCAAATGACTAGATCAACAAATCAGGACCCACAACAACAAAAATTGGACTATCAACAGACTATGACTAAACTAGTGGTTGACTATGAGAAGCTCATTGTTCTAAGGCACAATTGTAGAAGACATGACAAAATCTTATAAGAGGTTTGGAACTCAGGAAAAAAAATGACAGAAGTTAGGATTTTACAAATTGACTATTAGAGTGTTTCATTTTGTTTTCTGTTTTACTATTCATTTTTAAATTTTTGTTCAAGGTTTGGATGTCAAATGTTCAAAGTGTACAAGAATAGCAAATACATGTTTGAAAAGATTAAATGAAACTAGCACTTTCTAATCCTATGGCCAATTGTCTTAGTGATAAAATCATTTCTTGTTGAGTTAGGTACACACCCAATAGCTAATTAGAATATGACCACCACCAACCACGCAATGGGTCTAATGATGTCATAGTATCGAATCCAAATGCTGATGGGGGCACGATATGGAGAGTGTCTTGGGGGAGTTACTATCTCCCTTGCACTTGGATTATCCCACTTTTGGGGAGAATTGGGTAAGCTTCTACTCTATGGAGTCTAGTAAGGGTCTCCATTTGAATACATCCTCTACGTCCATGCAAGCGCAATTCATGCATATAGCCTCACAAAGCACCTTGGCATAAGTATTCATGTAAATATGATTAAGACCTCTAGGGCCCTATCATATTTTAGGTGAGAGCCAATTATAAGCTCAAATGGTACCCAAATTTCAAGGCTTTGGCCTCAAGAAGAAAATTTGATTAACATGAGTTGGAAAGGTGTGGCTTGCACCTCGTGCTGACGTGGATCATTCTCCAAGGGTGAGTACTTTTCCCCACTTGGACATGCCCATCTAAAAGGTATGCAATGAATTAAATATAAAAGCTATGATGGTCTAGATTTCTAATTTTCCCTCAAAGGGGAAAATATCATAATTTCCTACCTTTTTTCTATTCTCAAACACATCAAATGGTTATTCATTTTAAGAAGTCTTGCATGTGAGGTTCCTAGAAAAGAATTTAATGAAAAAAACAAAGTTCAATTGTTTCTCCTTAGGCAACCTGCATGAAACAAAATTAGCAGTCTTGGTTTTTATCTCTCTGGCATGTGTACTGCACAAAGGTCTAGATGTTTTCCAAATGCCTTTGATGAAATGACCTGCACAGATGTGTTAAGTGAAACAGAGATGGAACATTCTGAAATAAAACTCAAAGGCACTGAAAGAATAATAGATAG
The DNA here is from genome assembly GCA_018584345.1 of Thuja plicata. Classification (NCBI taxonomy): domain Eukaryota; kingdom Viridiplantae; phylum Streptophyta; class Pinopsida; order Cupressales; family Cupressaceae; genus Thuja; species Thuja plicata. The sequence goes on from MU217638.1 coordinate 328,283, forward strand.
AAGATAGAAGGAATTTTTGAGCTTTCTCCGTGCTAAACATAGATGAAACATGCTGAAACAAAGATAACATGCGCTGAAACATAACTGACACACGTTGTTTTACTTGCAAAATTAGAGTACAAACATAATCCAGAGATATGAAAAATTAATTCAAATGTGAGGACAAAAATGGATATTCTGTCCCACAGTGGATGCCATAAGAAAAAAATTTCTTTTGAACATGTCTACAATAGAAAAAGTTTATTTTTCTGGAGTACGATGATTACTTAGGAGGGGTGAATTACTAATCAGACAAAAATAAATATTTTTTTCTTATAACAATTTCAATAAACTTGAGCAAGGTTAAATCAAATAAAGAATATATCAAAAAGCACACATCATACAAAAAATATTGACACAAGTATTGTCTTGAGTGGAAACCCTCTTGGGGAATAAAACTACTCAAACTTAGCCTCACTGGCTTTAACCTTTAAATCATTTGTACATCTAACTGACAATTACAATGCCTCACTAGACTTGTGCCTCACTGGTCTTTTGTGCCTCATTGTCTATGTGCCTCACTGACAATATTACAATATGCCTTAATGGATTTTCAAATCTGATACAATTTTCTACATACAAAGATCAAAAAATTTGATTTCTATTTGACCCTTATAGATACATACTATACAATATTGAGCACAAAACATGTCATTATACTCAGTAGTGTATAATGTCTAATCACAGATTTCAAATTCAATCAATCTTTCTTGTCTTGTAATTGATTGTGCACAACAATATCAAATATTTGATCAATAAAAACACAAATGATAATATTTGTCTGTACATTTGAATCATTATGCATCTGTCAATAAATAATCTTCTCAAAATAAACTGCCTTCAAACTGAATATAATTATTCCAAAAAATAGTTTAATATCATCAAATATATCATCTATCATGACTGTCTTGTATCTAAGTATTGACAGTCTTATGTTCATTAAGGTTCACTGTCACAGTATGATTATAATAATCAATCTATATGAAATAAATAAATTACAAACTGTATGCCAAATGTCCCTATCAAAACCGATTTACAATGACCATAAACATATATGTCTTTCAATGTCATTGTCCCTGCATAGATGTAAATCATATAAGAATGCATAACTGAAATAAACTTATATCCAATAATCATTATATCATGTTAAAATTCAAATATCAAAGTAACGCTTTAGCTTTGATTTTAACTATCTGATAAAAAATAATCATAATGCATATCTTAATTTGTGAATCAAATAAACTTAATCAAAGTTGTATCATAATGTAATGCAACCCGTACATGGTTTCCATAAAAACCTCCAATACTTGAGAGAGTGTGACACCTTAATATTTCCATATCAATTCAGCTATGTATGTTTTGAAAACCCATATGAGGTAGTTGTGTATGGTAATTGAATAAAATTTTAATCTTTTTAAATGAACTCATTAATGTATGTTGTTGAAACTTTATGCAAAGACAAAAACATATAATGAACAGGGTCCTTGGACCAATGAAGACTATGAATGTACATACGAATATAAATAATGCACTATACATACACATGCAACACAATTTCAATGATCGAGATGAATCACAATGACCTCACTATCAACATGATAGTTGAGTTAACAACCTTCACTGCAAATGAATAACCATAAAATGAATGACATACTCGACATGGGTAACAATGAAAGAATGTATGTAAATGCACAAATGAATGCCCTAATTAGGGTTTAAATAATAACACCATTTCTAATCAAATGTGAAATATGCATGACAAGAATGATTGAGGATATGAGTGCAACCATGAAAAAACCTTACTAGGGTTTAACCAAATATAACTCAAAAAATGATGTAGTTTGAATAATACACGAAACCAACTGTATGTAAAATGAATTCATCCTTGATTCAAAAATATTAAACCCTCATAAAAAATATTTAAACGAATGACATATATGTATTCACAAACACCTTCAAGAATAGCTTAACCATATTTTAAGCAAACAACAAAAAATGTGTTTCAACTAATCACAGGAAAAATAAACTGAAAATGAAAAGATTAGGGATGGTATACACGTGAATAAATCTGAGAATCTTTGCAACCTAAAACTAGTTCTTTCAACAGTTCCTTCTTTCCTTTCAAACTGTCATTCAACCAACTGAATGTCACTCTTACAAATGTTGCATTCCATACTGTGATGCCATAGATCGATAGAGCTAGGGTTAACTTTCAGTTAACCATAAACATAGATACCAAAACAATAATGTATTTTATCAAATGAAAGATGTGATTAACAAATGTACTACTTGATGCACCAAATATGGGCTTGAGTCACATCTTTCTTAAATGCCCATTACTACCACATTAATGTGGTATTTTCATATAAAAACAATTTCTTTTAAAATAAGTAAGATGGCTGGGAACTGACCAAAAGGTCCTAGAAATAGAAAAATATGTTGATGCTATTTGAGTTGATGAAAACTCAACCCTATATCTCCCAAGAATCACCTGCATGCAAACACCTGCCACACAAAGAGAGAAGCAAAAGCTATGGAGGTCAGAAACAACAGATCTGTAAAAGAGGAAACATCCTCAATTGATTCAATAATAGAATACATAATACAAGATGATTCAATATCAATCAAAATTGATTAACAAATACAAAGAAATCAAACCTTATAAAAGGTGATCAAAACCCTAAAAAGGGAAACTCTAGGTTGCATGATAATAATTAATAATAGAATTAATTATTATATGCCTAAAGTTTAGCTTAAGTGAATTAGAGATAATAAGTGACTTAATAATTAAATCATAATTATTTAATTAATAAGTGGAATAGATTATTACTCTAGCATCCCCCCTTAAGATAAATGTAGGGAGTGGCTAAAACCTAGAAACAACTACTGAAAGCGGGAAATGGACCCTGAAAACATGGCCTGATTAGGTACCCAAGTACAAGAAATATTTGTAAAGAGGAGAAAAATAGAAAACCCAGTGGGAAAAACCCCTCTCTGAAAAGACATGGAGCCTAGTGAAGGACTGAAGAATCCTCCAAACTAGAGAATGTCCCAGAAAATAGGAACAAAATATGAACATGAAGAACACCATTGAAGCACAAAGCTGCAAACACTGTCGAAGAATAATTGCTAGAAACTCCACTATAATAGAACATGATCATGTAAAGAAGATTGTAATCAAAGCCAGAAGAGTCCATATGGGTCATGAGCAACTTTTACAGTTTTTGTCATTTCAACATTCCACTATGCCTAATGACCGAGATTGACTTCAAATAATCATGTAAGACATTCAAACACCTAAAAACAAAAAAATCCGAAATGTCACTCCATTTTGGGATCAAAACCCAAGTTTGACCACTTGGTTGACTTCCTAGGATTTAGACACTAGACCTAAGTGAAACATCCAAATCACCTAACCTAAACACACGTAACTCAACACACCCATAAATCAGCTATGGGACTTTATAAGTAGTCCTTATTCACTAGGTGGTTGGCCAACCTACAAGCCAAAATGACACAAGATCTTCACAAGACCTTTTTGGGTGCTCCTACACCATTCTCCCCCTGCAACAAGAAAATCAGGTTACATGTGGGGTGATCAACTCCATGCTTATGCCATGATTCTTGAAGCCTCATTCTTCTATCCATGTAGCCTCTGACTCTGGTTAGTGTTCCCATTTCACCAAGTGTTCCATGTAGATCTTGTTTCTGGTTTTCTTCTTCACCCTTGAATCCATAATATTCTCCACTTGTGGTTTAGCATGAAAGGGTACTCTGAGCTTCTCCACATCTTTGATTACCTCTGTACTATACTCTCCTTCACCTACATCTAGACCTTTGTATGGAATCAATTCCTTCACATTGAAAATTGAAGAAATAGACATCTCCTTGGGTAGCTCCACCTTATAAGCATTGGCCCAATACTTGGCTATCACCTTACATGGTCCAATCCTCTTCATTTGTTCCTTTCTTGGTACCCCTTTCTGTAACCTAGCCTTGATTAAGAAGACCATCACCAAGTCTCCTACTTGAAACTATAGATCTCTCCTTCCTTCATCTTTCTTAGCCTTCAACTTTTGATTGGCCTCCACTAGAGTATTTTTCACTTGCTCATAAAATTTTCTCATTGACTCTCAAATTCATCTGCATGTCCAATGATTCCTTCATATCCTTTGAGGTCCCTGAGCTCCAATACACCCCTTGGATGTATTCCATATACAATCTCAAATGGACTCTTGCGAGTAGTCCTGTTTGTGCTATCATTGTAGGAAAATTCTGCCTGTGGGATGACTTGTTCCTATCCTTGCCCATAATTTTTTTTCAAACATCTTAGCAAGTTGCCAAGAACCCTGTTGATCACTTATGTTTTCCCATCCATTTGGGGATGATAGGTAGAGCCATGAGACAAATTAGTGCCTAGTATCTTCCATAGGGTCCTCCAAAAGTGCCCCATAAACTTCACATCTCTGTTTGCAACTATTCTCATTGGCAAACCATGGATCCTCACTACCTCATTGAAGAAAAGATGGGCAATATGACTGGCATCATGTGTTTTTTTACATGGGATGAAATGACTCTTCTTGCTAAATCTATCTACTACCACAAACACTCTGTCTAGACCAGTTGGAGTCCTAGGTAACCCCACTATAAAATCCATACTTATGCACTCCCATGGTCTATTTGGGATGGGCAATGGCTGGTAAAGACCTGCATTTGATGATGTCCCCTTTCTCTTTTGACATATGCCACACTGCTCCACATATCTTCTTACATCTTTCTATTGGGATTAATGGGAAGTATGTACTAAGAGGGGAGGGGTGAATCAATACCTCTAAAACTTTTTGTATCCTTTAATAAATTAACCTTTGTAATCAATTGGATGTCCATTCAATCTGATCTACACTATATTGATGTGAGTTATATCAATTCATAACATTAATAAACATGTGAATCATTCATAGAAACATTCATGAACATAATTGACACATAACACAAGATATGATATCGCAGAAAACTCCTGTTAAGAAGTAAAAACTGCGGTGGGGATGATACCCACAAAAATTCACTATCTATAGATTGGAAGGGATCCAGTTAAGGCTTACAATTTTGATCACTTCTGATGATCTACCCTATTAGGAGTATCAATGGAGACTTGTTAAAGTCTACTCTATTAATATCTGTAGCAACACTGTTAAGTGTGCACTCGGTTAAGAGATTTGATGTTGGACTATTAAATCCACCTTCCTTGAAAAGACTTTTACACTTTTCTCCACTTGTTAGAATGATAGAAAATTACAAATTGAATTGGTAAATTCAATCTCCTATTTCTGATATAGATCCTATGTAGTTCACAAAAAACAAATTATCACCTTAACTATGATTGACTAATACCTCTAATTATCAGTTTCCTCTATTCTTGGTTCTGCTAACCAAATCTTTCTTTTTCTGTTCTGGTTCTTGAAACTCTCAATTCAATCCATAGATGTGCTCTTTCTATTCTCCTCAATATTTTTCCTTCTCACACACACATTCTGATGAATGATTGCATCATCTATTTATAGATGGATTGACTTCATCGAGTTATGATAAAAACAATGTTAAATCTAAGATTAAGTTTTACAACTTACACCTAGATCTCCTAGTCTATGTGTTTAAAATTAGTTATACTGATTAAAGAACTTACATTCATGTATCTTGTCCCTAAATAAATGGATTTAAAACAATTAAATATCCTATAAATAGAATACACTTGCTTGACTATCCTTCGGTTTTGTCTGTCGCTTGCACTGTATCTGTCTTGTCAGTCTGCACTGTAACTTGCATTTTGGGTTCCTCTATCGGGTTCCATTTTATCTTTCTACTTTTTAATTTTTGGTTTACACATTGACTTGTGTCATCATTTTTCTTTGTACTTAGTCATCTTTGGTGATCTCTTAATCTGATCTTTGGTTTTCTCTTTCCTGTCTTTCGGTGTAGGCTTACCGAAAGTGTTGTTTGTATACTAATGAAAAATTAATGTCATCACTTTCTGCATCTTAGGCCACCAATAATACCTCTCCACTAAGTCTAGGGTCTTGTTTAACCCAAAGTGTCCACTCAAACTTCCATTATGATTCTCTTGGATGAGGTTCTCCCTCATGGAACCCCTTGGAACACATATCTACTTCCCTTTAAACAACAATCCATTCTGTAAGGTATAGTCTATAAATTCACTATGAAAGTGATTCTCAAAATCAGTAAAAACCTTGTAGATCCCTGAGAAGTCTGAATCTCCTACATAAAGGTCTTTAAAACCTTCAATCCCTATACTTTTCAATTGAATCTCCTAGATGGTAAGCAATCTCCTACTAAGGGCATCTGCTACCTTGTTATTCACCCCCTTTTTTATGCTTGATAGTAAAAGTGTATGACTGCAAAAACTCCATCCATTTTATATTCCTCAAGCTAAGATTCTCCTGTGTATTTATGTAGCTCAAATCCTAGTTATTAGTATATACTACAAAATATTTTGGCAATAATTAGTGCCTCCACTTCTTGAGAGCTTGCACCAATGCATAAAGCTCTAAATCATATGATAAATACCTAGATTTTTCTTCATTAAGCCTTTCACTAAAGAAGGCTAGTGGCCTTCCTTCTATTATTCCCTACATACCCATCCCTACATTCTGTGTGCAAAATTTTGGGTCCCCTCTTTTCGCTTTGGTTCTTGCCTTGTTTTCTTTGTTTTTTTCTTCCTTATCTGGGCTTTCCCTCCCGTGAGGTTTGTTTTCTTTTTGCTTTTGTCTCTCGTGTCTCTGGGACCTGGTCTCGGAGTTTTTTATTCTTTCCAGAGCCAAATTCTGGACTTCAAGATTCTCTGCCACGATGTCTTCTCCTTGCGAGAAGATATGGTTGCATGGAATCCCCAGGCCTAGATTTCAGAGGTTTGCCTATTCTGGAGTTTGCGGAGGAGAGGGTAACTTGCTTTTACCTTGGGTATAAATAGAAATTACATGCCACTTTTATAGTTACCATGATTAAAAACACTTGTGCATTCAGAGCGATTCAAGGTGATTTTAAGCTGTGAATTACTCTGTTCTTAGTGGACGATTACCAGTTGATTCAAGGTGTCTATTCGTGATCATTTGAAGGTAGGAATTGTTTCAGGAGTTCTCCTGGCATGCTTCTCCCCTTCTATTCTTTGGATTTTTAGGTAGGCTCTTAGCTTTTTCTCTAGTTTCTTGCTATTTCCTGTGTTTTCCTGGTTTTTCTCTTTTGTTTTTGGTTTTGTTTCATTCATTTCGCTGGTTTTCCCTCTATGCTTTGTGTTTTTGGTTCACCTCCTATTGGTGGGTTGGCTCTGCAAGAGGGTTGTCCACCCTCTGTGCAGTTATAGATTAATGTATACATTGTATATTGTCTTAGGGTAGCTTGTGTAAATATGCATAGTCATGTAAATAGTTTGTAAAAGGCTTGTAAATTCTATGTTTTTTAGTGTATATATGTTTCAGCCTTCGGCCCTCTGTGAATTCTTGTATATATCTAGTGTATATCCTTTCAGTTTTGGGTCGAGCTCACCATGCTCTTATCTAGTTTTCTAAATTTTGTGAGCTCACCCACATGGTGGAATACCACTTGGTTGGAACTCGGCCCTTCACTGGTTTCAACCATGGCAGTTTCTCTCTTTGTCATCAAGTCAGTCTTTATGGCGCATTTATTTCCCATGCACACATTTAAGATCCACCAAGAGGCTCTCATCTCTCACGTGTTTGGACAGTTGGAACCATCCTCACCATAACACCTATTTATTACATGGCCATGTGACACCCACATAGGCCTAACAACTCATCTTCTGGTCATGTCTCCCAACGGTTAGTTTTCTGGACTCTGGGCCCTACATCCTTGATCAGCCTATATCTTACTTCCATCAAATGTGCTAAAATCCTCAGGTCCAGATAATGGTTGAAACCTTAAGTCTACATTTTATGCATATATTTTTTGTATGTTGACAAAAACTAACTTTTCAGGTAAAGTACACAATGCGGTGGTAGGTTCTCTAGAATCCAGAGTAGCATTTTATCTTATGAAAATTCTAATGATCACCTAACCTTGCAGGTTTTCAACACCACACTCATCATGTCAGAGGTGTCTGCATCTTCTCCACTTGGGAGTCTAGATCTCCCCACCACGGTGGTCACTAGGGCAATCGTCATGTCTAAGATTGAGAGGGCCCTAGAAAAGCTTCCCCTCAGCATGAAATATTTGAAGGAAAATGATATTACAGGGTCAAAGACCGAATCTAAGGTTCAGTTGATTACTGACACCAACATCGGTATGTGGGCCAAAATGCAAGCCCTGGTCAAAATGATGTTCATCCAATGAATGACCAGGGACCTGTTAGACATCAATGTTGGAGAATCCAAGATTCTAAAGGCTACTTGCTTCCCATGTTCTGTGCCAGCCCTAAAACTTATTCTCACTCTGGTTGCACACTAAAACTCCTCTGTCAGAGGCGTCATGCTCGCCGCCCCAGTCCCAACCAGATATCCCACGCCCATGGTGTCCCTGGATGCCGCAAATTTTTAGGCAGGTTTGGTGATCCCTTAGTTTGATGAAGCAGCTGTCATCACCCAATCTGATGCCTTGGGGCAATTTCAGCAACTAGAAGTTATGGCCCGGTAGTATCTGAACAATAATTGGCTGAAGATCCCAAAGAAAGAAACCAAAAGAATGAAGCTAGAAATCCCCTGATCCAAATTTAAGGAAAGTATCTAGATGGGGATTATAACATTATGTAGGATCTTTGGGAAACCCCATGCCCAGGAATTCTTGGGATGGATGTATTACTTCCTATTAGGCATCTCCACTAGCAAATAATATTTTGATTGAGCCGCCATCATTTCAAACCATGTGGACTCCCTGTTCCTTTAGGTGGCCCAGACCTCTAAATTCTATATGACATCCTATGTTCTCTGGGCCCTAGCATAACAAAACCTCATCACAAATGGGTTGCTCACATCAGGTGTACTTGGGGTCAGCCTGGGCCAAAATCCCCCCTGGGATTATTTCCCACAAATCCAATGGGAGGCTAGTTTCCTCAGCTTTTGCCAAGTGAACGATGCCTTCGTTTACTACAATCTTCTCACACCTACCCAGGATTCTGGGTACCTCCTCTCTAAGGAAGTGATGGATTTGGTCAGAAGTTATGGCCACTACTATATCTAGTTCTAGCAGCATACTTACATTTGGGTAACCAGCTTCTCAGGGAAACCCTATTTGTTGCCCAAGGATTGTGGGAAAAAAATTATTCTTTTGGAATATTTATGGAAAATTATGGAACTACACACCCTCTACACTGTAAAGAAAGTGGTCAATGTTCCATTCCTAATCACCTATAGGAATTACTCATGTAGTCTGGCCGCAACCAAGGAGGCAGACAACAAGCTTAAAAGCTTGGGCTTAACAAAATTTTATCTGGTGCGGAAGAACTTTGATCCTTTAGGAAAAATAGCAACGACACTTCTTCAGGCATCAGAGCCCCTTATATTCCACATGGAGGACTTCTGGGAAGATTTCCAAGATGATTTTGAATTCTAGAGTCAACACTTCATCCGAATGACAATGGGGATGATGGAGAGGCTGAAGCTTCAGAAATTCCCGGATGACTTCTCAGACACCTGGTCCATAATAGGCCCTCAATACAAAGAGAAGGGAATAGACAAGATGGCTCTCCCTCTAGTAGATTGGAATACCCAGGAGGGGCCAACTATTGAAGATATCACTCAAGACATGGTCAAGCGTAGCCACATGTATTTCAAGAGGGCATGCCTGAGAAGTACATGCATAGTTGGCTTGATTGTGCGGGGCCTAACTTCTGGGGTCAAAACATCTTCACAGGGGGAGGATAAAGGAAAAAGAATAATGGGGACCCCATCACAAACCCCATCTATGACCCTTAGAAAAGAGAAAATACAACAGATGCTGGCGGTCTCCTAGTAGATGAAAGATAAACTAATCATGCGGTTGGCCACCTCGGTACTCATGACCAGGCCCGTTCGTCCTCCCTCTTCCCCTTCACTAGAAACATTGATGGTATGGAAAAAGGGACCAAAGTGGAAGAGGATTAGGAAGCTATAAGGGATGTAGGGCCGCCTTTGGTAACTAGGAGAAAGAAAAATAAAACTAACTCTCAACCAAGGGCGGAGCCAGAACTTGGGATACCAAGTGTCTAAGAAGTACAAATTATTTCTTTTGACTCCTCAGAGCCAGAAAAAGAGCCTAGGGATATCCTAGAAAACCCCCTCCCCATGATGAATTTGATGATTTATTTGGAACTAATGAATTTGGAAACTTCTAGGGGGATATCATAAAGTCAGCGGAAGAAATCACCGCACAGGATGAACTCCCGGAGCTAGAGCCTACACAAGAGCAGGAAGCCCAGGCGGAAGAAGAAAAATAATAGGAAAAGGTGGATATAGCCAAATTCCTAGGGATATAGGTTATAGGGACTGAGGAGGGTGGGTAGAAGTAGGATGAGAAAATGGCATCAGTTTGGGAAACCAGACCCACGGGAATAACCGTGACCCCAACTGTCATGCACCAGACACCACCTCCAAGAGTAACATTTGGGGAGGTGATCACAGTGGCCCAAATGTTGAATCTTGGCCCGACACCTCCCCCACCTCCAGAGGATACACCAGTTGAAGAGAGCATCCCAACAATAGAGGCTGATGAAGAACAATAATAAGATAAGGAGAATAACCCAGGGGAAACAAATGATGATCCTAACATTGCTAAGGATACAGACACTGGGGAAAAAGAAACAAGCACCATCAGGGTAAGTATTGCCAGTGAACCTAAAGATATAGGGAAGGAGTCAAAAAAAACTCAGACCATTAAAGGGGTGCAACAAGATCCCGAGGAGAAATCACAAGAAAAGATTCTGGCTGCAAAGCCACCCCTACCACCACAATGGTTGGTGGAGTCTCTCAAGAGAAAGGCCCCGAAAATGACCCCTAAGGCCCATATCTCCTTAGAGGAGATGATGGTGCAAATGTAGGACCCTCCCAAAACTAATAAATCCTAGACAATCCATACTCTTTGGACTGGGCCGGGCGGAGAAATAGTTGCGGTAATTGTGACAACTTCCCCAGATGTAGAAAAAGAAACGACTAAGGCCAACGAGTACTCAATCACTGAGGTATCACTGGGGAAGAGAGGGAAGGGTGAACTAGACCTGTTGAAAGAAGCAACCAAGGCAGTGGAGGCTCATTATGAAAAAGATTCCCAAAAATTTAGGGTGGAGAAAAAAAAGAATACAAATCTCATGGGGTTGCTAATGGAACTCATGCAGCCTCTTACTGCCATTCCCCCAGGTGCCTCCGCATCTGATGCACCACTCCCTCAGAGTGACATAGATTCATTAAGGGTGATGAAAAGAAAGGCCCAGATAGTTGATAAGTGGGTCACAAAATAGGTGGGAAATATTTAATGTTTCTTAATATCCACGCTCCCAGACTTGTATGCGGCCAACAATATTCTACATCAGGCCAAAACTACTATCTCCACTTGGGAGGGAGACATTGAAAATTATGAAGCATAGAAAGTTGAGATGGAAGAGCTCATTGGCATCAGAGAAGAAATTGTCTCTGAGGCCAAAATTCTAGGAGATGAGTCTTTTGAATTTGTCTAGACCCAACACTCCAGACTTGACCTCATATTGGGGGTAATCAAGCAACTGGTAGGGGTCATGCATGAAAAAGTCTAGGAACTTCAATATTATTTCAATTTATACAAGTCATTCATCTCCAAGGTCTCCAGAGCTGATCCCTTCAGTACTAAAACATGCATTCTAGAGGAATATGTCTTGGGAAAGTTTGACAAGCTAATGGAGTCTTGGTATGGATCCCCAGAGGGAATGGATGGAGCGAAGGCTCACTTGCATGGTGCTTCAAAGTCAAGATGTGACCAAGATGGCTATGGAGTTCAAGGAAAATGTTCCAGATTTGGATGAGCAATTAGAGGTGGCCAAATACCGCCAGGCCAGCCTTAAGGACATAGATGAAGATGGAATCACCTGGTTCCTGCAGACATTCAATGATACTAAAGAACAATAAAGTCCTCCAGACTCTAGAGATGATTGTTAGGAGATGTAATTTTTGTATTCATTCATTCTTTGGGGCATGAGATCCCAGATCCTGGAGTCCCAGATCCATTATTATTTTTGAATTATTTAAAGTGACCCATGTCCCAGTTCCCAAGGCCGACTAGTCACTTTCAAGGTAGTCAATAAAAGGTTTCAAAGAATAGGTAACCACAACAAGGCACGTCAGATCGACAAGAGGGTTCTGATAGATAGTCTTCCCAAGGCGTCACTCCAACATAACACCTAGCGCATCAAAGATAGAAAGCTGCTCTTCCATTTATGAGGCATGTAGCCTCGATCCCTAGGGGATCAGATTTCTTCTCTTCTCCTACCGGCTCTCCTCTCGAGGCTGATTCTTCCACTCCTCTCTTCTTGTCTTATTCTTCTGACATGTCAGACCTTTTTCGTCTTGATGTCTTTTGTAGTGTGGTGCAGGTAGTACTGGCCACTGGAAATAGTATTATATTGTAAAGTGTAAAATAAATTAGGTTAAGTTTTAGGTCAAATCATGTGTATAAATAATAAGTCCGGCCTCATTCCAAGGGTCAGAAAAATTGATGATTTTGTAGTCCATAGCTAATAGCATTTCAATTTTCTTAGTTCTTAGTTGTAGAGCTCAATGCTCCTTAGTTTTAAAATATTTCAGTAGATAGATGATCCCTTGGAGCCACTATTGTAGCACACACCAGTGCTTGCTGGAGATATGTTGATGAAGAAGGAAGGGTTCTATCAATGATGTTGTTAGCATTCTGATCTCTGGGTTGACGGTATTTTTTGCTTTATGTTCTTATGTCCTTTTCTCTAATACTTCAAGTAGATTAACTACTTCATTGTCCTTTGCTATTGATTGAATATGAGCTAATGGTTCTGTATTTCTTCAGTATTTAGTGTAGTGTGTTAGAGCATTATCGATGTTTTGAATGTTGAGTATAACTATAGGTAGATGGAATATTTATAACTCTGTGGTATCTTTTAAAGTTATTTGGTTAAGTTAATGAATGCTTGCAGGAAACCCCACTCACTTGAATCCCCAGAGAAGATGAGCCAAGATAACTAGCTATCCTCCCAAACAAAATAGTCACATTTCTCAACTAAGCTCCTACACTGTCGAGACCTGAATCTCACGTGCTTGAAGGCTCAGGGAATCTCATTTCCCTGGACAACCTTTACAGGCAAAGTTGGCCGATACCCCAGTATCTGGTGACAACTTACATCTATTGGCGGACCCAGTCACAAAGACCTGTCAACACCTTCCTGATTGAGAACTACACCCACTACTATGTTACTAGCATCACCTCTAGAATATCTACCTCTTCATCTACCCCTTGATTTAGAATCTTGATTCTTTCCAATTTTCTCTTCCATTTTTAGGGCCATTTGAAAATAACTATGAATAGAGGTTAGGGTAAAGAGGCTTAGCTCCTCTTGTATATTCCATCTCAGTCCATTAAGATACCTAGAAAACTTGATTCTCTCTGTCTCTTGCACCCTATATCTAAGACAAAGCTTTTGAAATGATTCTATATAGGATGCCACATCAAGATCCTTTTGTCTGAGATTCTGCCTTCTCTTATATAGTTGGATATCATAATCTTCTAGTAGGTAGTTTTCTTTCACCTTAGCCACCATAGCTTTCCAATTTGCTATTGGCTTCTTGGCTTACCTTTCTCTTTCTTCTTGAAAAAACTTCCACCAAGTTAATTCTTGTCCTCTTATCCTTGATTTGGCTATCTTCACCTTCTGTGCCTCTATGATACCATCACAATCAAAATGGTTTTCCATACCCTCAATCCACTCCACAACCAACTCTGCATCCATCTTGCTAGAGAATATTGGAATTCCTTCCAGGGCCTTGCACTTAATTCCTTAAGGGCCTCAAGGAATGGTTCCTTAGGTAGAAGAGGGTCAGGCTCTAGTTCTACTTCCTCTTCAACTTGACTCTTTCCCTTATCTTTCTCTTCTACCATCTGTTCTTTCATCTTGTTTGCTACCTCTACAACTTCTACCAATTTTAACTTCATTTCCATAGCTTCTTCTAGGAGTTTTTTCTTGAATTGTTGTTCTGACAAGTATCTTTCCAATTCTGCATTAGTGACCATGGTTCTCTCTCCTATGGATTCACTTCTCTTTGACATACACTGGTCAATTCCCAAGCCTTTCAATGGCTCTGATACCAATTTGATGGGGAGATCACACACAAGAGAACTCTTGCACCAATCAAGAACTCTCTTTGGGCCTTCTTAGGGTATCCTTATCTACCCTATCTAGAGGATGATTCTATGTTCCTCTTTCTCACTTTGAAATCTCCACCAACTTCAAACTTCCACTAATCCCTTCTCCATTCAACTATGCACCAAAGGCTCCATTGACCCACCAAACCTCCTAGTACTCTCTTGGATACTAGTATGGGTCCTCTAACCTTTTCTAGGTCACCTTAAATTGTTTCCAACTCATTTGGATGGACTCTCAAAAAGGTTCTAGTCGAGTGCTTGGTTTTCTTGTTTTGAGGCCTCGTAGCCTTTTTGGTCAATTAGGCCTCCTAGGAACTAGTTTTCTTGGAATTTATCACAAGAATCCTTAATAGCACTCCAAAAAAATTATGGATTCTTTTTAGGTCTATCCTAGGCTCTATGATTTTCAAAGTTTTAGACCCCCACTTTATCTGTACATAGGATTTTCAAGAAAACCCTACTTTTAAGGGTTTTGGGAACATGTACTCCAGTATGGGTTATTTGCTTCAACAAAGTGACTCATTCAACTCCACTACTCCTCTCCTTGCATCCAATTATCAAGGACTCACTCCTCTACATTCTCCCACCATTTATTTGTTTCATCCAATCCATCTAGGAAGCTTTTCTTGCCACTGTTTCTTCCAAGCTCCTAACCAGAATGCACTAGCACTCGCCTAGGGCTTGGTGTTAAAATTTCTTCCCCTATACAAAATGACTCCACAAGCCATATATACATTTTACATGGAGTCCCATACTTTATTCCAAGAGGCCATAGAGATTTGACCACAGGAATTCAAGTGGGGTGCATATTTACATGACTGGCTCAAAACCAGACAACAAACCAAAAGAAAAGAGTGAATTTACAAAAGCCTAACCAATAACACTAGAAAAATAAACCAATTCCACAGTGAGTAATTAAATTTAAAAACACAAAGTCTTAATGCATTAATTCATTACTTTCAATCCACTAACCAACTGGATCAAAGCTTTGTTACAAAACATAGTGAAAAACTCCCCTTTCCAATACTTAGTCCATACACAATGACAACCAACCCTTAGTTTAGGGCTTCTTCCACCTTATATATGTTATCCCTTCATGATTAGACCCTAAGGTCAGGATTGAGGCACCATTAAAGCCCTTTCCTAAATTTTAGGAAATGTTGTCATGACAACTTCTCAAAATTGAAAGTTGTCATGAGCAACTTTTACAGTTTTTGTCATTTCAGCATTCCACTATGCCTAATGACCCAAATTGACTTCAAATCATCATGTAAGATCTTCAAACACCTAAAAAACCAAAAATCCCAAATGTCACTCCATTTTGGGATCAAAACCCAAGTTTGACCACTTGGTTGACTTCCTAGGATTTGGACACTAGATCTTAGTGAAACATCTAAATTACCTAACCTAAACACACCCAACTCAACACACCCCTAAATCAACTATGGGACTTTATAAGTAGTCCTTATTCACTATGTGATTGGCCAAACCAACCTACAAGCCAAAATGACACAAGATCTTCACAAGACCTTTTTGGGTGCTCCTGGACCATCGGTGTTCGGTAAACGGTGTGCTCTCGGTGTAGTGTCTGTGCTTTACCGACTTAACTACCTTGCTTGGTGTATATTACCAACTGCTCATATATTTTCTTTTTTTCCTTTCACTGATTGGATCTTCTGATTCTTGTGACTTTGTCTAAACTAATGACAACAAAATATTCTATAGAGATAAAATATCCATCATTGCTTGAAAGGTCTTCGGGTGGATCTTCATGGTAGCTTGTTCCTCTTTACTCATGGTTTCTTGAATGAACCTGTAGAGTTCAGAAAAAAATTGTTAGAGCTTTGGATACATGATTCTAATTAAATACATATCAACAAAAACATAATATAATACATCAAATGCATTGGATTAATTCCAAAAAATCAGACATGTGCAAACAACAAAGCTGAAAATGCAATGTCAAAGAGATATTGAACTTCATGCTTATATCTGACAGGTTGTTTCATGTGTAGGTACATGTACATTTATCTCATTTTAGCATGTGGGGTGAAATGGGATCCTGCAAGGGTTGAGCCCAGTATTCTTTTGAAGACAAATGCATTCACAAGTTCTCCTAAAAGAGATAGAGTAACAGAGGAAACAACATGTATAGACTCATGCTTCAAAACAACCAATTAAAAAGAGAGTCGTCAATGCATTTAAGAGATAAACATCAAGAATTAAGTATGATAAAAAATTTTGAAAAGATAAATAGGTAACTTGGAACAAATAGTGAACATTCCTTAACATGGTTATTCAATGAGAAGCAACAGAAATGATCATCAAGGCACGAAATGATAGCATCAAGGCATTGAATACACTTGGTAGCACTCATAATAAATCAGAAATCAATGCTAGGGTAAATAAAAAAATACATTCATCATAGATTAAATTAAAAATAGATCCAATGACTTAAAAATATCATGTCACGCAACACCTTCAAGTTTCATTCATAAGTGATGCAAAGGCTCAGGTTCATCACTCAACAACTTGAAAACATATCAATGCGCATATTTCACAATAATGGCCTCAATGCCCTTCCCCAACTCAACTAGATATCCCAAGGGACACTATCCTTTCATGACCATTCCCTTAACAATTTATTACTTTGAATGAAACCAGACTTCCATGTAGTTTAGTATCGCAACACTTCATTACCAACATACCCTGCAACTCCTCTTCACAAGAAACCTTTGTTTCATAGCTTCTAAACAAAAAATAGGTACTTATATTGTTCCCAAGACTCAGTTAACTTCAAATAATCCATGTATCAACTCAATATAACATCCTTTTACCATTGATAAACTTCAAGAATTAGAGATCTATCAACCATCATATCTTATACAAAATCAGGCTTAAAAGGTTATTAGCCCTTACCAACAACAAATCATGTCGTAACTCTTCATGAACTCCTCAAATCATGAAAACATTTACATTTACATGTACCCTTTTGGATTATGCAAAACATATCAAAAATTAAAGGTCAATTTTTTTGAAACACTTTATCCAAAAGTGGATTGTTATGCTTCAACCAATCAACTTCTTAGAGTAGTAAACTTAGTGTTTTGGGAATAACTTCTATAAAAATCAAAACCAAACTGCAATCACCTTTTTGGATACCCTTTTTCTCTTATTTAACATATCAAAGGTGTAGGTAGGGTTGTTTTTTAATGAAGTGATGAACTATAACTAATTGAATGTCTGAAGATGTTAAGTTTATGATCACCAAGCTGCAGAAAGTTAAGGCAAGACATTAAATCAGTTAATGTATTGTATTGTCATTGATGTCAACTTGGTATAATCTGATTGGTTATATACATAGTGTCAAAGACTTCAAAGAACCAGAAATATTAAGGTTATGCTTTTAGTAATGCATAAAAGATCAGTATTCACTAACTGAATATAAACACCGACGGGCAGTGCACCCCGACATATAGAGAAACCCAAGAAGAAAGTCACAGTGATACCCGAGCATGAAACCCGAGAAAGCACTACCGACGAGTAGAATCAAAAGAATTATTGAAGAGAAGAATCACAAGCATTACCAATGAGTAGAATCACAAGCATTACCAATGAGAATAAATTCATAGTGATGCCCGACGGATAGACAACCCCGACAGATAGACAACCCCGACAGAGATGCCCGAGGACAACTGAAGTGTTGACCAAAGCTAACAAAGAGTTAAACATCGAAAGGAACAAAAGTTTAGAAATGACAAAAGACTTAGCTGGAAAGAGCTAAAGATAGAGTTAAGTGGTTGTTAATATTGTTTTTATCCACAAGTTAAAGCTAGAGATAAGAGAAAGATTTAAAGCTCTTTTATTCCAGTTGTCAAAAAGAAATCTACGGGATAAAACTGAAGTAAATATTTAAAGAAAGATTGGCTAGAATTGTAGATCACGCCAAGAACAAGAAAGTCAAGAACTGAGAAATGATGAATTTATGTCTATAAAGAGACAAGATAATTCATTATGAATTAAGGGGTGAATAGAGAAAGAAGATGCTGAAGAGAAACTGATGAAGGAAGAATTCAATCAGACCTGATCAATCAAGATGAAGAACAAAGCTATTTCTGCAGATACCGAGCAACAAAGAAGCACAACATCACCAAGTAGAAAGAAGTGTACCAAAGGTATTGAAAACATACATTGATCAGAAATGTATTAAGAGCTTATAATAAAGATGAAAATCTGCAAAATATAGTTGTATATGTGAACAGATCATTTACTGTTTCAATTTAACCATTGGATCAAAAAGTCTCTTAACCAAGAAGGACTTAACATTCCTTTCTATATTGAGATACATCTCAAGGAGTATCAAAAGGTTTGATCATGAAGATAACATAAGATGGCAGATACCAATTGACAAACTACACTAGGTTTGGTCATAAAAGGTAGCATAGAGATGCCAGATATCAAGTGACAAACTATTCTATTTAAATCCTCTAATAAGGTCACACCTAACAGTGTGTTTGTAACCTTTAATAGGGTTGGCTCTTCACCGAGCTCACTTAAGAAGAGTGAAAATTTTGGGTTACCATCCCAAGTGGTTTTTCCCTTAACAGGGTTTCCATGTTAAAAATCTATGTTTCAATATGTTTATGAGTCATTACTTTAGTGTTTTGCATTACACATAACTAATCTAGATTGACATTTTCAAGGAGAGGAGGAGAGCGAGCAGCTGGGCTTTGTCTTATGGAGAGGAGAGGAGGAGAGCAAGCGGCTGGAGGGAATTTGAATTCCCCTTTGGGTGTGAAACCTACTGGAGGAGGATTGCAGATGAATCTAGGCGAAGGCAGAAGGATTACCAAGGGAGGAGAGAAGGATGCAGAAGGGGACAAAGACCTAGATTGGAATCATCCCCGAGAAGGAGGAAAAAGGGAATTTTTGAACTATGGAATGAGTGGGAAAGAGTCCTTTGGAAAAGTTCAGACCATTTTCGTGCCAGTGATTTAGGAAAAGGTAAAAGATGTAGTAGTGGAGGGCTCCACAAAAGAGACAAGGGAGGACACTCCTCTATCGAGATTCCAAATCAGTGAAGATGCTCCAAAGATAATGAAAGGTGATGGTAAGTCTTCTGAAGCAAAAGATGGTCAACCCTTAGTTAAAAATACTGCTAATGGAAGCTGGTCCTCTCTTTTTGGTGTGAAACCTACTGGGAAATCTTCTTTTCCCCTTGTTGACAATACGTCGGACCCTGCGAAAGGAATATTTAGCATTTCCCTTCCTGATTCACTGGTTGATCATACAGTAGCTTCAATGAAAAATACACTAATAGGAAATTTTATGGGCCCAAGACCTAATATTGATACAGTAAGGGTTTATGCAGCAAGGAAATGGAGGTTAAAAGGCCAAGTCGACATAGCTGCCCTACCAAAAGATTTTTTCACTTTTGAGTTTTCTAGTTCTGAAGACCTTTCTGTAGTTCTGTGTGGGGGTCCTTGGATGTTTGGTAAATCATCTTTGGCTCTTCAAAAATGAGGGACAAATCTTGATCTTAATATGGATATGTTCGAATCAGCCCCAGTGTGGGTTCGATTCCAGGGTCTTCCTTTGGAATAGTGGCATGAAGATGTTTTTTCGGGATTGGCTCGTTCATTTGGGGAGCTCTTATCTATTGACCCAATGACAGCTGCTAAGACTAGATTAGTCTATGCTAGAATCTGTGTCAACATTAATCAAAAGACAGACCTCCCGGAAGTTATTTCTATTAAATCAAAGTTGGGTACTTATAATCAAGTTGTGGAGTTTGAATCAATCCCCTTTGCCTGCTTTACCTGCAAAAAATCTGGTCATTGGGAAAAACAATGTCCTCTTAAACCTTCTATTAAATCTAAAAAGAAAGATTCAAGAGTTGTTTGGAAAAATAAAAAAGGCTCTTCTCCCTCTCTTCCAATCCCCTCGAATGTATTAGAAGAGAAAAAATCAATAGAAGACCTAAATGCTAATCTAACAAATCAACCAGAGGAAGATATTTTTTAGTTATCAGTTGAAAAGGATTTACCTTAGATCCTGGAGTAGGAGGACCCATTTATAACAGAACAAGGGAGAAAAATGGATGAATCCTTACCTACTTATCAAAGCCCTCTGGCCAGGAATAGGGAGAAGGATCTCCAGCCCCAAAATGCTTCTCTGGAAGTTTGTGTTGAAAAGGAGCCACAAGTCCCAAGTATATAGAACAACAAAATGAGAATGGCTGCTTCCCTGAAACAAGTGGACAGGGAGTAATAGTTGTTGAAAAATTGGGACCTTCACCTTTAGTGAATGAGCAGGTGATATCTATTATTAATGGAAATAGTAGCAAGAGTTGATCTGAAGTCAGTGAGGAGGACATTCAAAAAGAAAGTTTTGATGATTCGTCTCCTATCTCAAAAAAGCAAGAATCCCTATGGTGTGAGGTGAAAAATAATAAGAAAGACAAAAAACCCTCTAAGAAAGGAGGACTAAATCTAAAAGCTCAAGAATCAGGGAAGAAGGCAGAAATAACCCCTCTAGGGGGAGTCCAGACCAGAAGGAAGAAAATAGATGTAGGATCACCCCAGGGAGGAAGAGGTAGACCTTCTCATAAAGCTATGAGAGACCTAGAAACAAAATAGAGTATTGCGGATGGTAAACAATCTACTATCCCTGAGATTTGCTCCCCAATCCATTAAATGAAGATTATATCTTGGAATATAAGAGGTCTAAATAGTCCTCATAAACAAGATGTTCTTAGAAATTTGGTAAGAGACACAAACCCTGATATTATTCTTATCCAGGAAACTAAAATGTCCAGAGAGAAAGTTGAGAAAATTAACCCTTTTAAGAATGGTAGTAGTATTGGTAGTGACTCTGATGGTGCCTTTGGTGGTGTTGTGATTTTCTGGAACAATGCTATTGTAAATTGCAAGAAGATTCATGTTGAGAAGAACATTATCCTTATTTGTGTCAAACATCTTAAATTGGATTGTTCTTGGAACCTCATGAATATCTATTCCCCTAATACAAAAAGTGGAAGGCTCAAATTCTGGAAAAGACTTAAAGAAATTAGGAATAATTTCCAGGCAATTAGTTGGATGGTGATGGGGGACTTTAATACTCCCCTGCCGGTAGATGATAAAATGGGTGGTGCTCTTTCTCAAGTTGATAGCAGAATGGATCTCATGGAGTATATTAATGATCAATCTTTCTTTGATATGGAGTTGGAAGGTATTTCCTATACGTGGTCGAACAAAAGAACTGGTGCTGATCTCATACAGGTGAAA
>MU217642.1:86331-97493 GCA_018584345.1 Thuja plicata
TTTACAATCTTGTTTCAGTTGTGTTTAGGTTTTATTTTTCTACCTAGGGTTTCTTGTTTTAGTTGTCATTAGGTTTAGGTTTTAGTTTTAGTTTTAGTTTTCTACCTAGGATTAAATAAGTTTTCTAAAATAATTTACAAATTAAAATTTAAAACTAAATATAACAATTTATTTTAATCCTATTTAAAAAAAACTTTAAACAATAAACAATAAACAATAAACATAATGAACATTTTTCAACATTAAACTAATTAAAAACAACAATAAAAAATATTTTTAATAAAAAACAATAATATGTACCTGTAGTCAGGAAAACGATATCTAGGGGGTCGGTGGTAGCTCTCAAAAATGGGCACCCATCCAGAGAAAAATGTAATCATGTTTTACAATTGTGAAAATGACTTGCAAAACAGTTTAAAATAAATTTTAAATAGTTTTAAAAAATGGGTGCCCATTTTTTACAAAACGGGTGCCCGTTTTGGCACGGGTACCCGAACCAAAATGGGTGCCCATTTTTTAAACGAGCGCCCATTTTACATTTACAGCTCGGGCACCCAAACCATAACGGGCACCCGTTTCTTAAAATACAGGTGCCCGTTTCTATTTGCCAATTTTATTTAGCCGCAGACTTTCGCGGAATTGTCACTCAACTTTGTGCTTGCACCCATAATTAGCTTTATGCTTATCTGTAAAACCATTTCTTGAGGAACAAGTAAAGCATATGTAATTTTTTTAACCAGTTTAACTCATTGTAAACATGCAAACTAGGAGATCAAGGTCAAGTTGTAAACCTTTGATCATAGAGTCTTTATTGTAAAGCGTGAAACCTAATTATGTCAATACATTGTATAAATAGATGAGGTAATCAATCAGAACATGATGATTGTAGCCACAACAGACATCTATGGATCAAACAAAGAGTTTCATGCAGAAGGACACAAAAGACAAAATTCAGTTATGAAGAACAAGATTCAAGGCTACCAAGCAGAACATAGGTATCAATCAATCACTATAGGTGATGCATATACATTGTGAAATTAAAGGATCTATATTCAGCAATTCAAGATTGCATACCATCAGGTCAACAAGTATTTTTGACTACTCTAACAATTGTAGAAAATAGAATATATCATGTAAGAAGGTGGAATTAACAGTCTTATTGTAAATCTCTTAACCGAGTGCACAGTTAACAGTGTTGTTAAAATATCTTAACCGAGTAGACCTAAACAGTCTAAAATGTTACTCCTAACAGGGTAAGATCAGCAGAAGTGATCACACTTGTAGCCTTAACCGACACCTTCCATTCTGGAGATAGTGAAGCTTTGTGGGTTTCATCCCCACCATAGGTTTTACCTTCTAACAGGGGTTTTGTGCATTACCAATTCTTGTGTCATGTGTACTTACATTTCATGAATGTTTCTATGAATGTTTACATGCAATTAAGTTTATGATTTGATATTACATGCATAAGGTAGAAAATCAATATCCAGTCAGTAATGCAAGAATATATTACTAAAGATTAATTGATAAAAAGTTTTAAGGGTACTGATTCACCCCTCCCCACTTAGTACACACCATTCCATTATTCCAACAATTGGTATCAGAGCTAGATCTCTTATTTGGAAAAGTTTAAATCACTTGAGAGAAAAGATCATACAATGGAAAGGTATAAGCTTGAGAAGAATATTGAAAATTAGAAGTTGTAGATACTAATCTTCTATGAGAAATACAAAGAAGTAAGAATCAAGATGAGAGAGCTACTAGATGAAAGAAAAGATATGGCATCTCACAAAAATGAAATTGAATATCATGAAGAAGAGATACCTGATTTTTTTGAGTCATCAGGATCTACATCTAGCAATACATTAGACACATCTGAAGGAAGCATTAAAAGTCTGAATGAAATCAATCAACATCTGACAGAACAAGTAAAGGTACTACAAATAGGTCAAGAGACACAGATGGTAAGGATGATTGATGTTATGAATAATGCTACACAAGTTGAACAAGAAATAACATTAGCTATTGATGACAGGAGGAAGATCACTAAGAAGCTACAAGAGAGAGAAATAAAGATATAGAGACTAACTGAACATCATCATGAGATCACCAATCAAATAGTTCTTATCAGTCATGAGGCCAACTGAGTGAACATAGAAATCAATGGGAAATTTGAGGCTATTGTTTAACTAAGAGAATAAAATGAGAAACTAATCCATGAAGTAAGGATTTAGCAACAACACAATGATATGATCAAGAAAGCTGAAGAAAGTACAAAAAGAATGGATGATTTTCTGAATGGACAAAGAAGACTCAACAACAATACCGGTCTAGGGTATATCGAGCATGGAGAACCATCAAACCGAGCTGATAAAAAAGATTTCTACACAAATCCTAGAGCAAGGAAGTAGTCATGCAATCACTGTGGAAAACCAGGTCACACATCAAATGTTTGCAGGAGCAAAGCTAAAGGTATTCCTAAATCCACTTCTACAATCATTGGTAAATGTTATAACTATAACAAGCATGGACACAAAGCACATGAATGCAGATCTAAGGTGAACAAACTAAAGAAGGAATCCTACATGGAAAACTATTGTTCTACTTGCAAAATGTATGGAAACACATCTCATGAATGCAGGAAGAAGAAAAAGAAAGCATGGAAATCAAAAGAACAAGAAAATTCTTATAAATGGAGAAGAGTTGGTAACTTGTATGTTTATTATTGCAACACATGGGAAAATTGCACATCATGTGTTAGATATGGACACATAGCTGCAAACTACATGAGGAAATGGATAAGAAGATCAAGGAACTGGACTAAATCTGAAATGGCATGCTTACACTGTCATAAGGTTGGTCATAGAAGGAAGTACTACAGAGACTGAGTGACCGATTCAAGCACTTTTTCTAATGGTAACACTATTCAAGATATCAGGAGAATGAGAAATCAAATGTGGAGGAAAGCTTCAAGTAAAGATGACGCTAGACCAAGCACCACAGTTGGTGAGACCTCATCCAATGGATCTGGTGATATCACCACCCCCACCTAAGAAACAAAAGTATGGAAATGCATTCTACATAGCTATATTTTACATCAGTTCCAACATTCATTGATAATATGCTGAATTAGGATGAATAGAGATGCACTATGGTATTAATTGTTATGATTTTGTGAGTCCAATCTCATCGGTTAATACACACCAAGGATTTTCGATATACATATAGAATCCAATTTGTCAATGTAAACTGAGCATCATAGGTAAACACATGAAATACAATAAAGTCTTCGCTATATACCGAGCTTTGTCGGTGAACATGTGTTAAGTACAACTTAGTTGTCACTTACCCCGAGCGTTGTATACTCACCGAGGATGAAGTTGGTATAATGCATGAGCATCATTGTTACCGAGTGGTAGCTAAAGCATTTATTGCACCACTTACGTCATTTTCTATAAATAGGGCATCGAAGAGCTCATTCACTCACAAAGTGAAAATGAGAAAACAACAGAGAGACCAAAAGTGAAAACATTGCAGATCGATTCAAAGAACATTCAAAGGCTACTCCAAATAGATTTCAACATCTACAACAAAGATCACATAAGTACCAAGAATTACCGAGCTCACAGTTCATTATGGAGAAAGCCCTAATTTCAAGAAACATGGAAAATATGTCGCAAGTCTCCAAGCTCAAGAATGCGAAGGACAAGAAGGTCAACCTGATAAACAACTCCACCTATGAAGATCCCAAGTATAGAATTTTTCTTGAGGTTGATTCACAACCCGACGACCAAGGAGAATTCTCAAGCATACCTCCTAGGGTTTTGCTAGTTGAAGATGTCCGAGCATATATCCATTGCAAGATTGCAGAGATCGGAGATGTTGAGGTTGAAGAGGATTACAAGAAGATTTGCGTAGATAAAAAACTGAAAGATGAACATAAACACATTGAGGTGAAAGGGTTAACAAATTCCCTAATGTTCCCAAAAGAGTTGAAAGGGTTAACAAATTACCTAATGTTCCCAAAAGAGTTCAATACTGAGTGGATTCAGATAGTACTCAGCTGATTACATGAAAAAAAATGTGGTTTGATGAACCAAAACCAATCACTAAGGATGTAATACACGTAGTAACATGTTATCTAGTAACTGACAAGGCCAAAGCCCTAAAACATCCTTCTCGGTCTGAGATTAAAAATATGACAGGTGTATTATGGGATGACAGAGGTTTGAAAGTTAATTCCATCACCAAACTAGAGATGAATTTCGGTGCATGTGTACTTGGATACAAGGTATTCCAAGCTATTCAATTGAACATCATAGCTTGTGGAGCAGTTGACACTGCATATAAAATTGTAAAGAAGGGACTACAACTGGACTTATCCAAGCTTCTACTGAAGAAACTAGAGGAGAACATGAGGACTATTAGGTTAGCTAGATCTAATTCATGTAAGTTCGGTTCACTCCTCATGTGCACATTTTTCTACTTTCAGAACTTCTTCCCATCTGTCGGTAATGTCAAATGGGATACAACCCGACCAATAACAGAAAAAATTAGTGAATTCATTAAGTCCCAAGGGGATAATTTTACATCAGTAATGGATGCATACTTCACTACATTCAAGGACAAAATGCAGAAGAGAGTGAGGATCCCTGCACAAATGGTGGAACAATACAATGATGGCATATGTTTCATAGTGGATACCGACACCACTCTGATCAAACCAGTTGTACCGAGATCAGCATGGTTTCCACCATTAGATTATGAGATCAACATTGATCAAGCCACAAATGCTATTGAAGCCCTGCTAAATGAAGCAGTGGACAAATCATTGTCAAGATTTGGCACATATGAGGAAGCTAAGGCTAGAATCAAAACTGGCCTAGTAGTGAAGAAGATAGACCAAAAGAAGAATAAAATCATAAAAACACTTGAGATGAAACTTTCGGTAGATGATAAAGATTCAGAACATGATGTCACTGAGGGACAGTCACCTATTATTGAAGATAAAAAATTGAGTGATTTTGAATCTACTAAGTCAGATGCACCACCAGCCAAGAAGGCAAAGGTTGCAAATGTAATAGCTGCATCAAGAACCAGGAGTAAAACTACCAAAGATGCAGACTCACCGCCAGTTAAGAAAGGTACAATGAGGACTTATAAGAGAAAGCCTCAAAATGGGAAAACATCTCTGAGACAAAGAAGGAGATATATTCAAGGAAAAGAAGACAAGGAAGACACCGAACAGGATGAGAGTGAACAAGCACTCAAACCTGAAAATAACAAAATACCTAAAACAATTGGTGAAGTTGCAGCATCAATCCTCAAGATAGGGAGCATATCACACCGAAAGATAAGAAAATGCTAAGCCTTATATCCTGGAGATCAAACCAAGATAGAAGAAGCCATAGTTAAGGCAATGATTGCATATAAGTATGTACCAATACAATTCAATAAGAAAATGCCACAAAAGCTTAGTGACAGAATATCAGCAAGGTGGACTTATGCACTGCTTACAGAGAAATAGATAAGGAAAGATCCCTAGTTACAATCATGCCCCCTGAGACAACATTTGAAGAGATTGATGAAGCAATGAAATAGCATTCAAATAAATTCTCAGCAAAGATGAGAGACTACAAAGTACTAGAGGGCCGATTAAAACAGCTTGACAAAGAAAGTAATGAGACTTGGAATGAAATATTAAATGCCCCCAAGTAGGTACTAGCTCTTACTGAGAAACCTCACTATGAAGAGAAAGAGGCCACACCAAGCCCAAAATACATCTTCATAAATGACACCAAGAACATCAATACAGTTGATTTGACAACACAGGAAAGCAAGGCCATGGATAATGTACCCCATATTTTACAATCATTAGGGGAAACAATAGAGATCACAATCAAAGATATAAATCTTATCAATTCTGATGATGAGCCCAAAAAGGATGAAGATGTGACTGATGCCACTGAGAAAGAAAAGGAAATGGATACCACAGATGTAGCATAGTTAAATGTACCAGGTCACATACCATTATTGATACAAGCTATCAATATCATATCTAAAGAAAAGAAGAAGACACCTGATGCAAACACACCGATGGACACAAGTGATGAACAAGGGAAGCAAAAAGATACAAATGAGGAGAAGAAAGATGCAAGTGGAGAGGATAAACCAAGTGATGCCACTGCCAAGAACACCGAATGTGAAAAAGATGCAAATATAGACAAGGTTGATGTAGAGACGTCTACTACCGACCAAGAGGTCAATATCAAGCAACATACACAAGGAAATACACCTCCCACACAATCACCCAAATCAACAGATAAAGAGAAGGAACTTGATATAGTCCTTCATTCCCCTGCTTCCAGTACAATTACAAAGAGGAAGAAGAAGAAGAAGAGAAAAGATCTAGTCACATTAGATGAAATTATTGATATACCAGACTGTGATCTTAGAACATTGGATCTGGATTTAATTACCAAGTATGGAGAACTCTGTAAAAGAAAGGAAATTTAGGACAAAATCAAAAAGGAGCACAAGAATTCACAAGTCCTCGAAAACATAAAAGAAATATTATTGCAGATTGTTCCTGACACCGACATTGATCAATATGCTCCAATACTTGATCAATTAGCAGTTCTAACTGATGCCATTACATCACATAATGTAGATGTAGACAAGGTCATTGAGGAACGTGCTGAGAAGAAGTGTCAATACAAATTAACCAAGAAGAATAGCCATGAAGTGGAAGAAAATAAGGTTAAACTTTTTGAATTAGTAACTACAATAGAACCAATCTTATCAAGAGTAGTTAAACTAGTTCAAAATTTGTGCACAATAGAATATTTCACTACCGAGCATAGTGAAAAGCTAGCCAAAATAGATGAAGATCTTAAGGCTAGTGCACAAATTCTCACAACTGAGGAAAATGCATTCCAGTTGCATTACGAGAAGATTGTAGAAGAAAAACGGTTTAGACTAGAACATCAAAAGGCTAAAGGGTATGTGCAAGATCATGGTATATCAAATGGGTCCTTAAGTGAATCTGTAGAAAATATAAAAATTCAAACATGCTATCAACCTTATATAAAAAATATGTAAGAAGAGAATCTGTAGAAAATTTAGTGCAGTTTCTAAGATACTATACCTTTTTTCAAAAAAATTTATTCTATATGCTAAAAATTTCAAATTTCAATGTGGTAGTATGAAAATTTCAGGAAAAACATAAGAAGTAGGTGTATGTCTGACCACCTTAATCAAAATCAAATGATAATAATTTTTTACAAGATTCTAGATATAAGTAGTAGACTCATCTCTGGATGTGACACATATTTTTTTGTAATTTTTTTCCATGTAAATAATTAATTATGATTTTTATACTACAACTTTTCTGGAATATACAAAATCTCGTGTCTGACCACCTTAACTTAGTCTAAACTTCATCAAATTGAAAAATTTTAATTTTCTTATTGTAGTGGGTAAATCATAGAATGTGACTCAAGTTTTGGATTTCAAAAATGTTATACCATTTGAAAGTTATAGTTATTTTTCAATCAATTTATCAACGAGGACTAAAAAGATAAGAAGTAGGTGTATGTCTGACCACCTTAAACATAATCAAATGATAATATTTTTTTAATAGATTCTAGATATAAGTAGTAGACTCATGTCTGGATGTGACACATATTTTTTAATAATTATTTTCTAGGTAAATAATTAATTATGATTTTTCTTCTAAACATTTTTCAAAATATAAAAGCTCTTGTGTCTGACCACCTTAACTTTGTCTAAACTTCATCAAATTGAATTGTTTTTTCTTTTTTTCTTATGCTAGGTGAAGCATAAATTGTGACATATGTTGGATATTTAAAAAAATATTATACCATTTGAAAGTTATAGTTGTTTTTCAATCATTCTACCAATCAGGACTTCTTTTCACATTGCCACTTTTTGGCATACCATGATCCTACACATACCCTAAAAGCAAAATCAGAGATGAGGTAACTGAGCTGCAGGATACGTTACTCCCAAATCTCACACTGCTGTTGAAACACATGACTTCAGGGTAAAAGCATAATAATTTGTCACCCTTTTATAAAGGAATAGGCTAACAAAATCAAAGTTGTTCAACTTCAATAGTAAAAAAGTGACATTTATGTTTGGAATTTTAAGATGATATAAAACAATTAAATGTATTAAAATGGATGAATTTTATGATTAATTTTTTTAATAAATTTTTTGAATAATAATTGATATGTTTTTTTAAATTTTAAAGATGATTTTTCATTTGCTGAAAAATATTGAAAATTAGGGGTCTAATTCCCACCAAAAATTATATGTAAATAAACATGCTTTCCCCTAATTTCAAAATATGTTATAGATGACTTATATAGCTAGTGCATGAAGAAATAAAAATTGGTCTGTGACCTATATTTTCTCTTTTATAACAATTCAATTTTCAACTCACTTGAAATCGATAGTTTTCATCTCCCGCCATAATTTTTATAGCAAATCTATCCCATTCATAAAAAGAAATATATATTCTTGAAGAGGAATCTCTCTAGTACACCATATATTTTTCAAATTTATTTAATACCATTTACTATTTTTTTCTTTCTCAAAATCAACATCTCGTTGATTATTAAAATACTTACTTGCAATATCTTTTAATTACAATAAAATATGTGTAATTAAAACATTATAAAATCTATATGAGGATATTCTTGACTCTGATTTCTACAAAAGGGTATTTTTGTATTTTAAAAAAATCATTAAAAAGACTAAGAATTATTGAAACGTCACTTTTCTGAAATAATTTTTTTTTTATGGTAATTGGACTCAAAGTGGTATAAAACATGCATTAACTAGACATTTCCAATTGGAAAAGTTAAAGCACTTATGTAACTTCGCTAGAATGAATCTAGCTAGACCATATCTTTGACCAAAATTAATTTTTAGTTAGAAATACTAAAATTTAGTTGTGCTAATAAGTTAGCCTAAAAGGTGACAGCTGATTGTGCTTTTACCCTTCGACAAAAGCATTGATTGCCACCCCAGAGATGTCTGTTACCAAGAGTATATATGACATGCACACAAGAATTAAATTGGAATACATGACCCTAGAACACCTCCAAGAGCAATGGGATAAGATAATGGCACACATTCAAAAATCTCATGCCCACATACTTGACAAGCTATAAGTATTACACATTTGTCATTATTTTCAAAAAGGGGGAAACTATATGTATAAGGGGGATATTATATGTATACATGTCAAAGGAGGAAAATGTACAAAAAAGGGGAAACATGTCAAAAGCCAAAGAGGGAAATACACAAAGGAGAAACATGTACATACTGAGGCATGCACATAGGGGGAGTCATTGACAAGGTATACACTTGGTGTAGATACTGAACATTTCAGTTTGCACATATCAGTTTTTGATACTAATGCCAAAGGGGGAGATTGATAATCCTAAAGAATAATAATTTGTCATTAGTATACAAGTAAATAGTTTTTGGACTGTCGGTAACATGATCAATGAGTGACAACATTCAGTCAAAGCATAATGGAAACTGAAACATTCATGTGCAGAGGATACCGAAAACAGACAAGTGCAATGGTCACCGAAAATGTTAAGTGCAAGTGAACACCGAAATCAACCAATATTGATATGGACTATCACCAAAAGATAGTTTATAGAGTAAACTGAGAGCACAAAATAATGAGCAAACCGAGCACCAGTCTACCGAGAGACAGTTTTATTTCTGAGAAAAGTGAATCTGTGATACACATCAGATAAAACACATCAGTTTTATAATTAGATTTATGCTTAGGTGTAAAACCATTTCTCAAGGAACAAGTAAAGCATATGTAATTGTTTTAATCGGTATAAGTGATTGTAAACATGCAAACTAGGAGATCAAGGTCAAGTTGTAAACCTTTGATCATAGTTTCTTTACTGTAAAGCGTGAAAACTAATTAGGTCAATACATTGAATAAACAGATGTAGTAATCAATCAGAACATGATGATTGTAGCCGCAGAAGAAATCTATGGATCAGACATAGAGTTTCATGCAGAAGGACACAAAAGACATAATTCAGTTATGAAGAACAAGATTCAAGGATACCGAGAAGAACAAAGGTATTAATCAATAACTATAGGTGATAAATATAAATTTTGAACTTAAAGGATCTGTATTCCAAAATTCATGATTACATACCATTAGGTCAACAAGTATTTTTGACTACTCTCTAACAATTGTAGCAAATAGAAGAAATCCTTCAAGAAGGTGGACTTAACAGTCTTATTGTAAATCTCTTAACCGAGTGCATACTTAAGAGTGTTATTAAAATATCTTAACTAAGTAGACCTAAACAGTCTAAAATGTTACTCCTAACAGGGTAATATCATCAGAAGTGATCACACTTGTAGCCTTAACCGACACCTTCCTTTCTCTAGATAGTGAAGCTTTGTGGGTTTCATCCCCACTGCATTTTTTACCTTCTAAGAGGGGTTTTGTGTGTTTTCAATTCTTGTGTCATGTGTACTTACATTTCATGAATGTTTGCATGCAATTAAATTTATGATTTGATATTACATGCATAAGGTAGAAAAACAATATGGTCGGTAATGCAAGAATACATTACTAAAGGTTAATTGATAAAATATTTTAAGGGTACTGATTCACCCCTCCCCTCTTAGCACACATCATTCCATCATTCCAAAAAATGTGTACGAGTTCCTATTTTCTAAAAAACCCACACGGGTTATGCAAAATAAAAGTATCATTCCAAGTTCTACATAACCTGTGCGGGTAATGTAGAACTAAAAGCATCATTTTTAGTTCTCCAAAACCTGCACGGGTTATGAAGAAGTAAATATGTATGCTTGTAAAATTACCATACACAACACACACACACACATATATATATACACTTATATATATAATATGTGTATATGTATGTATATATGCATATCGATAGATATATACATATGTGTATATAGATATATGTATATATGTCTTATACATGCATGTATATAACCTTGCGGTGTTTCACCCGCAATATGTCAAACATGTAAAAATTATATTATCGTCATTTTCTAAACATATTTATTATTGGTAGAATGTATGCAAAGAAAAAAAACTTAACATATATATA
>MU217646.1:73254-91797 GCA_018584345.1 Thuja plicata
GCGTGCCATTTCCCTCCCTACTCCCCTTCTCCCCTACGTTTCCTTCCATCCCCCCGATCCATAACTTACTCCCTCCATGGTCCGTGCTTCCTCCAGCTCCCCCATTCCAAGCACCTCCCTTCTTGTAGATCCTCCCTCCCATACAAGGCCAACTCATGCATTCCACCCAAACTCTGGCCAATCACCACTTCCACCTTCCCATCCACCAACCCGCGCAAATTCTCCCACTATACCCACAACCTCTCCACATCCTCACATTGCTAATCCAAACTACAACATCCCACTGCTCTGCACACCATGCACGCAGTCAAATTTCCCACGGCCTTCTCCACCCTCCTCCATGTTTCTCCCAACACCAACTCCCTTTATCTGCCAAACACACCCGCGGTCAAACATCCTCCTGCATCTGATTTGCATATTGGATCTTGACAAACGCACGACCGACTTCCACCAACCATCGACCATTTCAAATGAAGGAAAACACCCCAAACAAACCAATCAACAACGAACAAATCAACAATGACACATTAGAAACTACATCAATAAGGACACATCAGCACTACACAAACAAAGACAAATCAGTGACACATCAGGGACTGCATCAGCAAAGACACATCACTGCCACGCAGACAAAGACAAATCAATGACACAACAACATTTTTTTTTGCCACAACGCGATTTTCCTCCTCAAATTAGACGGTTATTTGACCGTCATTTTGTAGTGTTACACACATTTTACGACGGTCACCAAGACGTCAAATTTAACTACGCAAAGTGATGATGTCATCCAAATTTTAAACCTTGTAACACATAATGGAGCACTTTCACTGAAACGTCCATAACTTTTGCATACATACTCTATTTTGTGCAATTCAAAAAGTGATAGAAAGCTGACTCAGAGGCCTTTTCAGATTTGTTGGCTAATTCATCAGATTCCTCTCCAAAAATTAGGTTTTCATGTCCAAAGTTAACTTTTCTTTTTGCATACTAATCTAATCAGATCGAACACAACTCTTGAATGGTTTTTTTTTTAAGGAATCAATCAAAATCCAATCTTGAATTACTTAATTGAAAACTAAACAATGAATCAAAATCAACTCTGGAGTGACTTAAGGCAATTGAATAGGCAACTTTCACTCAATCTTGAATGCATAAGGAAAATCAATACTTTGTCTCAAGTTTCTAAATCAGACACATCTTTCATCTTGGATCTCAAACTGAACATTTAATCAACACTTTCATTTTGGGTTTAAAAACTGAACAATCAACTCAAGACATCAATCTCGAATGCCTAAAACATCAACACTCTATTTTTTCAATTTTGTAATCAAGCAAGTACGAAGACACTTCAATTTGGGTTTCAATACTTAAACTCTGCATTTGATAAAACACTTCAAGTTTGGGCTTAAAATTGGACAAATAAATCAAATTCACTCTTGAATGCATAAACAATTTAACAAGGTAAAGAAAATTTAAGCTTGGTGCACATAAAATCAACCAACTTGCAAGTTTCTTTATGCATACAAATCCAACATTGTCTAACTTATCTAGAATTAACCAAGTGTTTGACGTCTTTGGTGTGCTTGTACAAATCCTTTTTTAGAACGCAACCTCACTTCATGCACTATGCTCTCCCATTGGCTCTTGTGGTCATTGATGTAAGAGAAAGGTATTGTGACCGTTCAAACTTTTTTGCAGATTTACTCTTGAAAAAAAATCTTCAGATCTGCATAGAGGGGCTTGTCCAGAAGAAGCACAAGTCCTTCTGGAGAACGACCCCAAACTGGTAAATCCTTCAGTTGGTATATAAATAAGGTGCTAACCAACAAAGCATCTATATCCTTTCAAGCTTGGGCGGGTCATGTTCAATGGTAGTCCGAACTGGGTGAACTCCCCAGCATATCGAAATGATTGAACTAGGATCTTAAGTGAGTCACACCATACAAACTGATTGTGGGGACACCACGAAAATACTAGAAACTCATAAATCTAGCAACCTACCTGATCCATCCCCAAAAGCTTGATAATCGACTGGGCAAGGAAGCTAGTAACTTCCCTGAGACATTCACACATTCGTGCCACCCTGAGCATTTGGAGTCAGCTAATACGAAATCATGGATCCATTGCGTGCTTGATGGTGGTCATATTTTTATTAGCTCTCGTGTGTGTGCCTACGTATGCAGACAAAGGTTTTCAAGCTTACCACATCCTTAAGGTAGAAAGTGCTTGTACATGTTTTTAGTGTTACAATCCTTGTGCAAAACAATTCTCGAACATACACAAGCCTAGAAGTTTTGAAAGTCCTTTTTTCCCAGGAGATCGACATTTTTATGCTTCTTGCAAGGTTTCTTTGCCTCTTGCAAGACTGTTTGCTCACAAAATTCCAAAAAACTCATCCCTTGTTCCAAAAGAAAAAACAATTCAAGGCACACTTTTCGTAGTCATTGCCTAAATCCTGAAACAGTATCAGCTTGAACTCATGTCCCATTTCACCAAGCACCAAAAAGTGAGGACTCCTTTGCCTCGTATCTACCAAGAATAGAAAGCCATAACCCAAAAGGCCAAGAAATATCAACATATCATTGAAACCATTAAGGTAGAAACCCATAAGCGTGAAGAATACGAGAAGGTCCTTTACAATTGCAAGATTTTCCATTTTTGAAGAAGTTACCATTTGAACATGACCTTCATCGCACATGAGCAATAAGACTAGCTGCATCATCAGTCACTCTTCCTCTTCTTAGATCACTTAGCTTGTATTTAGGACTTCTCTAGTTGTCATCCCTAGAATCACACCACACATCACTCAACATAATCCTAGCATAAATCTTCATTCAATCCTAAACTAATCTTAGCGAATCCTAGATCAATCCTAGCAACCCTACATCAACTTTTACACAATCCTAAACATCCTAGAAAGTGTCTCCTTCACTTGGTATCCTAGCCTCTTTTTGAGATGCTTACCCTTCATCCTAAATCAAGGACCATCGTCTTAGGTATCTTTAAAATGACACATTGTTCTAAATATACCCCCCTCAATCTATGAAACCTCATCACCTTGAGAAAAAGGTTGGTTCACATTGACCGAGAATCTCTTCAAACCGAAGACCGCAAGTCTATCCTAGGTTTTGGAAATCATATCCACCTTGATCATACATTAAGAAATCAATCCTTAATCAATATTTTTCACCAAGTCATCCTTGGTCTTTCAGGGAGCATCCCCATCTTCATAGATAGCGTCATCCTAGATCGTTATCTTAGCATTGTTATCCTTAGTCTATTTTTTTGGACAATCCTTGCATTTTATCTTGCATCTTGAATCCATCTCTTTAGGACATTCATTTCATGCCACCCATCACACAAGCCACTAAGAAGAAGAAAGACATGGCCCTTAATCAGATAGATATATCATCT
Organism: Thuja plicata; assembly: GCA_018584345.1. Classification (NCBI taxonomy): domain Eukaryota; kingdom Viridiplantae; phylum Streptophyta; class Pinopsida; order Cupressales; family Cupressaceae; genus Thuja; species Thuja plicata. Next base: position 76,669 of record MU217646.1, read on the forward strand.
CACTCCAACGCGATGGATACATTTGATCCACGACAGAACATACCTATCCAACACATTTGGGTAGACACTAATGAGATTCCCACCGTGATTACTACCAAAACATTCATCAATCATCCAGTGCATGTTCACATGGTCAGAGCCATGAGTGGATGCAACAACAATCAGGTACTCACAAATCAGCAACAAGGAATCCAATTCCCACCTTGGATTATACCCACGCTTATCACACAACATATGGGAATTTTAGGAGCAAGTCCTTATACTATCTGAAATGAAGTTGTTGATCCCATTCAATGAGCCTTGCAGGTAGGATCTCTTATCTCACAGATGGTACAACCTTCCATCCCACCTTCCATAGTGCACACGACACCTCCATCTACCTCATTCATAGTCATGGAAGCCCTGCCTCCTAATCCACCATCAGCAGCACAAGCAATACATCCCATCGCTATACAAGCACCTGCACCTATTCAAAGCAAAGTCGCTCTGCTTTCCCAAGCAATCCCAACATTTTTCACACAATTCCCACCACCACCAACCAACACTCCACAAACCAACACTCCACCCATCCCCACTTAGCCCATTCAAAATGTAGCAACCAGTTCGTAGCATCAAAGCACCCAAATCTCCATGCTCATTCCTCCCTTTTCCTCCACAACATACCCACAACAACAAGCATACTTCACCACAGGTATGCCACCTACCAATGCTTATAATCAACCCTTTTTGCCACAAGGGCTCACTTTCCCTGCTTCGCCAACAACACACTCACAACATATACTAGCAGTTCTTTCGCAAGCACAATCCAACCCAAATTCTCCACCACCACTTCCTCAAAATAGTCAACCAGCACAAGGTGCTTCCTCATCCACTTGGAATAACTACCAAGCTGCCATACAAGCCTTGGGAATCCCTGCACAATAGCAGACCACCATTCCATTTACATCCTATACACAACAACCACAATTCAACCCCTTTGCCTCAACACAAACTCATATCCCCCTGATCCCGAAGCAACAACCAATCCCGCAACAACAACCTATTCAATAGAAACAACCAATCCAACAACAACAACCTCTTTAGCAACAACAACCCCAGCAATCCCAGCCACAAAGCACAAAATCCTTTTCTTCTCATGCACAACCACAGTATAACCCTTTCACCGCAGCACCACCTTCTATTCAACCTACCCAGCAACCACAACCATTAGTGCAAAATCCCAATCCACTCATCACATAGGTGCTACAACAAATTGTAAATCCTTTTGCAAATACACACTCCGCCGCCCTATCTACCTAGCTATGCCAACTACTTGGCTATGCTATCTTCCACTGCCTCACAACCAGTCCCTCCACCACAACAAACTAGTGTTCCCATCAATCCCAACTACGTCATTCCACCTACTAGGGGCATTCTACCTCAGAACACCTATCTACTATCCTTCGGCAATATGGCACCACCACCCAATGTAAGTGCATAGTCACCTCAGCTCACTTATCCAACACCTCAGCAGACACAGGCCTACTTCCAGCAGATACAACAACAACATCAAGCATTTCCACCCCCTCCACCACAATATTCCCCTTAGTTACAGTTCTCATCACCCCAACAACCTATCTATATTAACCAAACACTGCAATACCCTTCGCAAAACCCTTTGTATTCACCAGCTCCATTCGAACCCTATCTCATGAGTGGGATCAACATGCCAGCAAATAATAATCCCCCACCAACCAATTGAAAATGGGAGGAAATGAAGAATGCTTTAAAAGAGCTATGCGCTGGAACTGAAGCAAAGACCTTCAAATTTGAGGAAGTTTGTCCTTACCCGTTTGATAGATCTATCAATGCCATACCCTTCCCCAAGCACTTTGAAACACCCAAGTTTGACAAATATTGGGGGAAGGGAGATCGTGTAAGCCACGTGAAAGAATTCTACATGACATGCCAAGAAGTGGCCTATAGCGATAACTTCCTCATGAGGCTATTTCCCAAAAGCTTAGGAGGGACCACTCTTGAGTGGTTCTACAAGATCCCCTATGACACAGTCTCTACTTTCGCCAAACTATCAGAGAAGTTTGTGGCCCAATACACACACAATGTTGAGAATGAACTCTCCCTGCTTGATTTATGTAATTCCAAACAAAAGGGAGGAGAGAGCTTGATAGATTACCTTCAACGCTGGCAAGGACTTACCACAAGGTTATCCTATCAACCCCCTGAGAAACATCTCATAAATATCTTTATTAACAATCTTCATCCCAAGCTTGCCTATTGTTAGGGTTTTTTCTTGCAAGGCCTCTGAAAGATGCTTGAATATTTAGACAACTCTATGACTCCCAATGCCTTTTAACACTCTGACTCAAGCAAGAGAAAAACACTAATTGATGAGGTTTTTGATAACACCGGGGATACCTATTACCACCTCCTTTATTTTTGAGATCCACTGACTCAGGCATGTTTTACCTATGATTGATTATTGTCTTAACAATATCTTTAGAGTGGATTGTACTTTGTGTGTTGAATGCTTTGTTTTAAATGGACATGTATATGACAATACAGATGACTATGACTATTCTGAGAAAAAGCTTGGCAATCCAAATCAATATGTTAATGATAGAAGATAGCAACACAACTAGGAATTGCATTCTTCTTTCCTTTTATAACTCTTAAGAATCTAGGAGGGATAACCTATTTGATTTACTCTTTAAGAAATCAACAAACTTCAACTGTAACCCTTAGGAATACAATTGATTCTACACAAGATACTCTAAAATGATTAGTTTGAATAGTATTTGAATGTTTGGATAATGACAKATTATCAAATCAATTCCTAGACCAGTGCCTATCCTATGGGCTTATAGASTCAATAATTTAAAGTTCACAGAAATACATAAAAAACAAAATAYTGTAAGATGCCYTACAWCTTACATGCAATTCWRATAAAATGCCTTACAAGTTATCCTGTCACCTCTATAATACTGTATCAAATCTTTAACTATTGTTATGCTCCCTGAAACTACTTACAAAACTTAGTTCTTTCCTTGAAAGAAACTTGCAAGTAATTAGATAGCTACCTTATAGCTAAAATACGTAAAATTGCCTTACAACTTCAAACATAACAGAGCATACACAACAATTAAAGAGACAACAATAGAAATAAAGTAAAATTGCACTGTATTTTATTGATATGGTACTATTTTAATACATGAAAAGATAAAAAGCTTGAAGATACAAACACAAGTCTAGAAAGTCAGATTTTCTAATATATTTCATCTCCCTAAACTATTGCAATTTTGGTCTATTTATAGGTCCTTAACCATCTTGGAATCCTTTATCTTAGGATGCAATAAGCTTCGGATGGTTTAAGGAACCTAACCCTAAAAGTATAGAAGAGACAAAAGAAAAGGATGTAGAAGCGGTGGGAGGACAAAAACAGGGGATAACATCTGATATTCTTTATCATTTTCTGGAATCTGGCGCCTTTGTCTGACAATGTTCAGGATAGCTTCTGGTAGTTGCAGCAAGACTAAGTGACCACCATTATAGGCTAACTTACACTCATATCTATTAATAGCTAACCTCCCTGTGCTCAATGATCAAGCGCCAAGTGGTCCCTTTTACTCTTCATCTAGGACTTCCTCCTCCACCATAGGCTTCTTCTTCTTGGGCCTAGTCATCAGGTCCCATGCTGTCACTTGATCTTCTGTAGGCCACTTGAAGCTTTGTGTGCTTTGTACTTGTGCCTTTTTCCTTTCCCACCTGACATCAGCGATGCTTTTAACATCTACTAGAAATTTGTTGATGTCAGTCTCCACTTTGAAAGCCTCATCCAAAATCTTATTGAAGCCTTCCAAATCCAAATCAGATCCTAAAATGAATGCCTCATTACTGGGCATCCTGCTGTCAAACTCACTCTTCCAGGCCTCTAAGGCCTTTACTTGATTATCTTCTCCTTTAAGGGGAGGCACAAATCTATTGAAATATGGAGAAAACAGGCTTAATTTAGCCTATACTTGGTTCAACTTGCCTTTGAAGAATGACAAGGCTACATTAACCTTTTTAACCTCATCTTCTACCTCTATCACAACCTCAGGCAAATCTAACCTTAGGCGCTGCAAAAAGAAAAGTTTCTCAAATAGTTGCACCCTAGGAGACCAATTAACAAAGTAAGGGTTCAGAGTAGCAATGTACCCTGTTATCTCTGTGTGTAGGGTGGGCAACTTGTTATAAGCATTCAAAATGACATCTGTCTTATCCTTTATTATGTCAATTCTATCCTGTAAAATGCATCTAAATGCATTTAGGGCTATTTCATTCTTTTTCTCGCCCATAACCTCTTTCTCACCCACCTCCTCTGATTTGGCCTTCTCCTCAATTTGCAAGGGCTATTGTGGAGGCACATACACCACCTCAGGTTTTTCCTCAAGTTGCTTTAGTAAGTCAGCAATTGCCTTATCTTGTTGGTGTATCTTTATGTGGCATAACTCCCTATCTTTAGCTAGGGCACTGGTTTCCTCAATCAGAATGCTACACTTCTCAGACAATTGCTTTGTTTTGTCTTCATTCAAGTGAGCCCAGTGAGTCATGATCTGAGAAATCTCTAGATCCCCTGTATTCTGCACTGTCCAAACCATCTAGTTGCCCACCATATTCTCCTGAATGTTTACCAATTGAGGTTTTTGGTCCTTAGGACAAAGGCTCCACATGGAAAAAGCTTGAGACTTTGGGCTATACCCAAAAACCTTTATCATGTCACCCATTTTCACTTTGCTTTCCATTGTTAGGTTTGGCTATTTCCTTATTTGGTCAATGATAAAAGATGAAGCCAAGTCCCAGCCTTCAGCAAGCAAAATACCACTGTTTAAAACCATTTGCCTTGCCTCATCTGGTGAGATATCTTCACTGTCAGGGTCATATGCTTGTAAGGCTAATAGGGCCTCATTTTTGACTGTTTCCTCTCCATCAACCTTCAATTAAGCCCTTATCTACTCCTTCTTATGCCATCTTAGAAATTCCTTGAATTCATCAGTCTTGATGAAATTGTCATCACTTAGGAATTGTTGCTGATGTATCAACCTCTCATCAATGCATGCCTTCAGAGGCAACTCAATATTCTCCTCTTCATCAAGCTGCTACCTCTTCCCTTGTCTAATTAGTTTTCTCAGGATATGATCATACAACCTATTCCCAGGAATGAGGGCACTCACTTTATCTCTTTTCTTCTCCTGCCTAATAATTGAAGTCTGGCCTTTGTCAACTTTCTGCCTTTTGGCTGAAGGCTCCTCTACATCATTTGGCTGAGAGACTTCTGTCAAGTCAATAATATGACCCTCTCCTCCCTACAACTATGGTGCCTCTGCAACATCTTTTTGAGGCTGATCATACTGAGGTGGACGGGCATAATCACCATCACTATCACTTTCATATTTTGATTTTGAATGCTCAGGCTCTTGAGCTCCTTTCTTATCCAAAACATTGTCAAGTTGTTCACAGAGTACATAGAAATTATCTATCATGGCTTTAATCCTATCAAAATAGGGAAAATTAGGGTAAAAGCCTCCAAAAGCAAACCCATTTCTCTTTATCTTCTTTTCCAGATTCAACAACTCCTGAATCCTATTCCTTCTTGTTCTGATTTCATCTTCATCAAGAAGGTATCTTGTTGCATCCTCTTCTATACATGTACAATGAACATTTGTATTAGGGATTGTGGGGGTTAAAAGCTTTCTGACTCCTGCCATGAAACCCTCAGGGTCAATATATCTATATGATTTTGCCCCCATTCCGCAACTCTCCAACCATTTACTGACTGAATCAATGGCACCCTTGCCAATGGTAAAATTAAAAATCTTGAACTACCTAGGGGTTAAGGTCCCCTTCCTGTGTGGCGCAAAATGTTCATTATCTGTTAATAACAGCTGCCAGATGAATTCCATGGCAGCAACTCTTGATGGCACATGGTAGGGTAAGATATGAGGTGGATGTGTGCATCCATATACACTAATCATGGTGAAGTTCTCTTCTAGAAAGAAGTCTCCCCAATTATTGTAGAAGTTGATAAATGCAACTTCACCCAAGATCACCTGCATGAATAATTGTTACAAAGAAGAAGCAAGAAGACAGAAGAGAGAAGACAGCTATGGCGGCCAAAAGGCCAGAGACTGCAAAACCATGTTGAAAGAAATGATTTCTATATTCAACTATGATGAAATGATTACAATCTCGATGTGAAATACAAAGCGGTGATTCCTTATAAAGGATACCGAAACCCTAAAAGGGAAACTATAAAGAAATAGAAACTGCCTAAGTGAAACTTAAGCACTAAAGAGTAACTTAATTAATTACTCTAACACCCCCCCTGAAGTGTAACTTAGGGAGAAGCAAAATAGCTAACTACTGCAGAAAGCAGGAAAGATGGGTCCCGACAACTAGGCCTGATCAGGTACCCAAATACAAGAAAGAAAACTAGATGAAGGAAACTGAGCCTTCAATCTAGGGAAAAGATGTCCCAGAGAGAGGAACAAGAATGAGCAAGATGCACCTCCGAAGCAAGGAACTGTAAACTCTGTCAGAAGATACTACTCGAACCACCACTGAAGTGCATGACCAGGTAGAGAAGACAAATGTCTGAAGAGCTGATCAATCAAACCAGGAAGCAATAGACCCAACAGGTGAACCCCCCCATAATCCTAAACTGGGAGAGGTGACAGGAACACTGAAATGCAATGCCAGAAACATCTGCAGAGGAAGAACCAGGAACACCAACAGTGAAACTGAAGTACAGACACAGGATAAAGGGCGATGTCATCGACACATAGCATGGGCTAATGTCATGGAAGGTACGCTCACTTGACAAAGGTGGATGTGCCTAAAGCGGCATAAACATCATAACCCCCCATGGCACTTATAACAGAGTGCGAGTACAAAAACTGAACAAGGTGTACAAGATCCCAGAAAGGCAGAAGAAGGCACTTATCTACATACTCACAGGGCCTCAGTAGTTACAACACCTTGATTGGGAGCCTTGTCTTGCTGATACCCATGCTCTGTAGTATTGGATATACAATCCAGCTCTCAAACACACAGTAATCACAATCTTTGGATGTATAGTTCCAAATCCTAATCCAAAACTGAATGGGATTAGGCTTGTCCTTGAAAATCTTCTGAGGATTTAAGTTGTTCACATCCATGATCCCGAAGTTAAAATGTAAGAGCAGATACATCAGGATGGAATAGTGGAAGAACCTAGGTTCCTTCTCTTTGGGATCCTTCATCTTCTTCTGTGTAGCTACAAATCCTCCATACATCTTATTAATGATGTACTATATGTAGTCATAACTGGTGCTAGAATGCACCTCTTGTAAGTCAAGTACCATCATTGAAATTCCAGTGTTAATCTTCTCAGCTCCTCCATCTATCCCTAACACTCTACACAGGGCATAGGCAATATATTTGATATAGAAATGCAGGTCCTTAAAACAATAGGGTGTTGTACCAGGTATAGGAGTAAGATGGTTCCTAACCTCCTTATGCATGTGTTTATATAATTCACCCCTAGCAATACCAGGTTTTAACCTATACCTCTCCTCTTGCTTAGTAATATTGATTTTTCTGGACATAGTACTGTATAAGCCAAAGGCTTGCATAAATGAGTTTCTGTTCAAAATTAACAGGGTAGTGACATCATTTTTCTTAATTGTCCTAGACAGGACATCATAGTGACTGGCCAAACCTAGAAACAAGTCTACATCTATATAGACATCAGGGACAATTAACCTAGCCAAACCACAAGTCCAAGGGTTTGATATTGGGATGGCTTTATCAAAATTATTATAGAAGTAGTTATAAAGAGAAAAACCTATTGATTCTGGAGTGTGAGCATCTCTGATCTCGCAGTAATCATCTGTCAGCACATTCGCATTGGCCCTCTTATTCTGTGTGGACCCTGACAACAACTTCAGGAATTCATCAGAATAATTCCTTTTTCCCTTTGCATCGTCATCAACCTCATCACTTCTCCCACTGGTTGAAGCCACACTGACCACTCTGCTCATTTTTGCTTTTTTTCAATCCTCTCTTTTACCGATTGAAACAAATCTTCTTTTAGGTTTCACTACTCTTCTCTGTGCACTATCTCAATAATTCAAGACTTGATAATCAACTGAGTACTCTACAACTTGACCAATTTCTGCTTTCTAAAAATAGAAGACCTAGTACTTGTTCGCTCTAACTGTTTGAATGCAACATAAGTTGAAAATGAGCTTTCGATCAACTCTGTATGGTAACTATTTCAAGTACATAGCTCATCATTTGAAAAATCATCAATTCCGCTTTCAATTTAGCACACTGTGAAATCAACTGAAAACCTAGTCGTAGTTCATGAGTGTGACAGGAAAATGAAATCATATATGTGTATCTTTAGAAAAATCCTTATAAAATCTGAAGAAGGTGACATGTTTTCATATGATTGGTTATCTGTCAAACATCTCAGCTACCCTTTTCATACAACAATCATTATTCTGGATTTTTATTGGACGCCAAATCCTTCACATTGTCACATCAGCAACTGTCGCCTTTTATGAATCTTCAGATTCAGTGACCACGCGACTATGAAGCATCTCCTTGTCACTGACCCAACTTCATAACCCTTAATTCTTCTGGAGACCAAGCGATTATGTTATTTTCTTTTCCTGACTAACCATAGTCCACTTCTAGCGACCAAGCGACTGAAGGAATCGAAGTCGCTGGATGAAACACTTAACTCAAAGTTTATTCAAAGAATCCGCGACTAGTGGTTATCTTCACCTTTTACTGTTATCTCCAAGTCGTTGAATGTTATTTTTCTTTACAAGACCCCGCGACTAACCTTGGTCGCTCAATCGCTGATTAAAAATGTTAGTTGACAATTCTTTCAGAGACTACGTGACAACATTGGCTTTTGGTTTTAATTCAGAGACTACGCGACAAACAGCTATCTCCAAGTCGCGAGCACTTTTACCTTTAATCTCCTTTAATCAGAGACTTCGCGACCACTGTTGATCTTTTCATCTTTGCATCCGACGGCTCTGCTAAGTCGCTGAGTACTCTTTAATACCTTTAAATTATTCGGAGACTACGCGACAACAAAACACTTTATACTCTGTCTCTTAATCGCCAAATGACCTCATTCTTTTGGGAGACTACGCGACTAACCATTATCTTGTGCATTATGGACACGTGTCCCATTTAATCATTTGTCTCTGAATCACTGAATAAATACTGACTTAGAATTTTAATCCAGCGACCACCCGACTGTCTCATATTCCAAACTGCATGCGGTTTGTCATGAAGTCTCAGCATCTTTCACTTAACCGTCATCTCTTTTAGAGACTACGCGACATGAACCTTTCAACGCATGACTTAACTGCATTTCAATTTGGAGACCCCATGACTGAAGTACTTGCTAAGTCTCATAAACATTTGCTAACTGCTAGCTTCTTCACGTGACATCCCGACATAACTGTTTTCCCTACTGCTGATTGTTGACATGCTTCTTTATTTGGAGACTACGTGACTGAAGGGCTCCGCCAAGTCTCGTAAAACATAAAGAATATTTTGTACTTAAGAGACGTCCCGACACTAGTTAATCACCAAGTCTCAAAACAAAAAGGAATATTCTGTTAGGATCAAGCGACTAGGTGATTAAGATAAAAGACACATGACTTAAGTTGTTCAAAAAGGTAATGCCAAAATAGAAACCCGATGAACATTTTTAGGGTTTTTTGTCATTTTGGCTTAGAACAGGACCTAGGGTTTTGAATTTTTGCACTTTTTATGTGGATTTTGACCTGAAGACCCAAAAAATTCACAGGGAAAATATGAGGATGAGATAGTTCTGACTTAGGAAAGAAAAGAGCATGAGGAACACAAAATTTTAGGGCAAATAGACCAGAACCATAAATACAACCAACACCTATCATATGCACATGAATTGTATATAGACCTATCAGGACATCAGAATCAAAGGCATGGATCTTGAAAGAGGTCTTGTAGAAGATGGTGCCATAAAGCACTATAAAGAATCACAACCTGATCGAGGTAACAATGATCGCTCCAAATATTGGAACAAAAACAAGAATGTTGTAACTAACGGATCCACTGACACTAAGCATGTCCATCTTGTTGAGGCAGGTCCTCAAGTGTCCACTCCCACATACCAACAACCACAACACTATCAACAAAATTCCCCAGCGTAGGCATACCAACAACCACCGCACTATCAACAAAATTCCCTTGCACCGAGCTATCAGCAACTGTAGTATCAACAAGTTCCACCTCCCCTAGCATATCACCAAGCAAACCAACACCAAGCCATGCAAAAACAAACCATACGTCTGCAACAAGCTAACCTACCCAATTATCAGCATAATCCCCAACATTTCCAGAATCAGACTAATGCAATATCAGTCCAGCAGGGACAGAGCAGACCAAGAAGAGATCAAAATGCACCTAAGTGCATGTTCACCCCTTTGGGTGAACCTATCAATGTTATTTTTTAAAGAATGGTAGCAGAAAACCTGGTAGTATATCCTCCACCAACGCAACCTTTTGACGACTCTTCTCCAAAACTGTAATGGTTCAATGCCAATGAATATTGTGACTACCACCGTGTCAAAGGACACGCCACGATCAAGTGCATGAAGTTAAAACACTACATCCAAGACCTAATTGATCACAAGGATATTGAAGTAGATTCTACAAACAAAACCTCACCCAATAGCAATCTAAAGATCTATCAAAATACGTTCCCAAACCATGACAATAAAATGGGACCTTCCAACGCACACATTGCTTCAACATTCAATCAGGACAAAGGAAAACAAAGCGCTCATACTAGTAATAACACCACCACTCATGTTGAGTATGGTAGCCTCATCGGTTGTATATCCAAAATCCAGTCATCTGTCAATGTCATTCATGCGAAAGATGCTGATACTAATTGTGTTGTTACCACGCGTCGCGAATGGATAACTGCTGTAGGTGCTAGTACTAATTCATCCTCTAGGGCACAATATAACTTATTGGAACATCTAGGGAATACTTCCGCCCAAATATCCATCTTGGATCTCTTGCGCACATCACCTGTCCATCAAGAGATCTTGAATAAAGCTTTGCAAGAGTCACATGTTCCCAAGAACATAGATCCCGATCAGTTTCAAAACCTTGTGGGTCACTTATCCACATCTTATTCTATATATTTTAAGCCCACTAACATGCCATCTGTTGAGCCTGATCATATCCTCCCTCTTCGCATTGCTATCATGGTTTGAAACTTTGTTGTTAAGCAAGTCATGATAGATAATGGTTCAGCCTTGAATCTATGTACTTAAAATTTGTAAAGCAACTGGGATACACTGAAGCTGATATCATGAATGATGTCATCACAATCAAAGCCTATGAAAATCTAGAATGAACATCAAAAGGTACAATCTCCTTTCCCATTCAACTAAGCCCATCAGTACAAGAGACAATTTTCCAGGTGGTTTCTCTTGACCTCCCATACAACATCCTCCTTGGTAGCCCGTGGATTCACTCTATGCAGTTCGTCCCTTCCACCTATAATCAGTGTATCAAGTTTCCACACAATGGAGTCGAGATCACTATCCATGCAGATCCCAAGCCCTTCACATACTGCCATGCATTGGAAGCCTCCCATCCAGATTCAAATCATTATCTCAGGACTAACATTGTCACATCTATCGCCAGTTCCCCCACAACCCTTCCAGATCCAAACACCATCCTTGCATCCACTCTATCCACTGTGAAGATCGAATAACAGTGCTTTGGAGAATACAATCTAACTGATGCCTTCACTATTGGAGCCCTCCTGGCTGATCCACATACACATGGGCATCCATCTAGTTACATTGAGCCAAAGACGCCTGAATCAATGCAATTGGGTCCTACCACCTTTCTTTCTCATGGTATTCTGAATAGCCAGGAAATGACACTGGATATCAATAAATGGCTCTACAAAGATCTTGCACCTCCTAACAGTGGCCTCCTGAATCATTTCAAAGGAAAATATCCCTCCACCCATAAACTGGTCATTGAAAAGAGGAACTATCAAGGAGGTGGACTAGGTCCTGAAGAACAAGGCATGAGAGTGCCCATTAAGGCAACTAAACTACAAAAACACATTGGTTTTGGATTTGAACACAATACATCTGGCCTTGGCCATAAAACAACTCGGGGCACTAACGAAACCAGTCTAACCTATCACATTCCCCTAGGTAATACATGCAAATTTGAAAATATCCCAGAAGTGAAAATTGTGAGAGATTATGACGATATTGATGATGAAATCTTCCTCGATAACTCTATCCTTCGCCAATCATCCCTCCACTTCATTGACCTTCCACTCCTCATCTTGAACTCATTTACTTGGACCAACCAAGCGTTGTCCTGATCAACGAGTTCAAAAGCATGGTCGCACTCTTAAGCTTCATGGGAGCTACAGATCAACAACCAGAATGGGGGCAGACTTCCACACATGTATACACCTTGAACCCAGAAGCATACTTTGGGTGAGAGGAGGACTCTAGCCGCAAAATTGAAAAGAAAAATAAAAAAGAAAAAAATCTATCTCTTAGTGAAAACCCTTATGGGGAACTATCAGATCTGAAAAAGAAAAAATAAAGGACGTATCTCCTGGTGAAAACCTTTCTGAGGTGCCAAGAGATGGAGATTCTCCTCTCCCTATCATCCATGATTACAGGTCAGAACAATCATCTATTCTCATTGAAGAAACCAAACCTATTAATCTGGGTACAAAGGAACAACCTCGACTCACTCAGATTGCAACATCCTTGACAGAAGCAGAGGAAATGGCCTTCACAGCCCTTTTAAGGGAATATTTAGACATCTTTGCATGGTCCTACTCTCACATGCATGGATTGGATCTAGAACTTGTAGTACATCTATCGATGGATCCTAACATCAAACTAGTCAAACAAAAGCTCCAAAAAATGCATCCCAAAGTTGCACTAATGGTCAAAATAGAACTTGAAAAGCTCTTGGCAGCTGGAATCATCAAAGCCATAGACTACTCAGACTGGATTTCAAATATGGTCCCAGTCTCTAAACCAGATAAATCCATCAGAATCTGTACCGACTTTCAGGATCTAAACAAAGCATGTCCAAAAGAGAATTTTCCATTGCCTAACATCGATATGATAGTGGACTTTACTGCGGGACATGAGATGTTGTCTCTCATGGATGGATTTTAAGGATATAATCAGATCCATATAGCAAAAGAAGATCAACATAAGACAACATTTACAACCCCATGGGGTACCTTCTATTACAACATGATGCCATTTGGGCTCAAGAACGCTGGAGAAACATATCTGAGGGCCATGACTGTCATTTTTCATGACATGATCCATAAGATCCTTGAAGATTACGTGGATGATATATTGGCTAAGTCACAAAATAGAATGAATCACCTAAATGATCTAGAGGCAGTGTTTGATTGACTTTGACATTATGGTCTCAAGCTAAATCGAAAGAAATGTGTCTTTGGAGTTACATCAGGAAAGCTTCTTGGCTTCATTGTCTCAAGGCGTGGCATTGAGATAGATCCTAAAAAGGTTAAAGCAATCATGGAAATGCCTCCACCAAAGACACTTAGATAGTTGCGCAGTCTACAAGGAAAGCTTCAATCAGTGCGCTACTTCATATCACAGCTTGTGGACAAATGCCAACCTTTCACGCATTTGCTAAGGAAAGATCATAGTTTCAAATGGATCCTATATGCCAAAGAAGCTTCAACAAAATCAAGTAATATTTGGAAAATTCACCTATTCTAGTGCCACCAACACGAGGAAACCCTCTCATGTTATATATATATATATATATATATATATATATCTGCAACAAAAAAAACACTGGGGTCACTCCTAGCCCAGTTAGATGACATTGGAAAAGAGCGTGCTATCTACTACATCAGCCGCACTTTGGTGGGTTATGAGCTAAATTATACACTAACGGAAAAAGCATGCCTAGAAGTGGTCTTTGCCACTCAAAAGCTTTGTCACTACATGCTTAGTCACACAGTCAAGCTTATATCAAAAGTAGACCCACTCAAGTATTTGCTATCTAAAACAACTCTCACAAGCTGCATGGCTAAATGGGTAATGCTTCTCAACGAGTTTGACATCCAATATATCGACAGAAAATCTATCAAAGGTCAAGTCATCGTAGATCAGTTAGCAGAGGCACCATTGATCGACGCATATCTGTTAGTCATGGAATTTCCTGATGAACATCTATGCATGATCGAAGAACAACCAGCCTGGAAGTTATTCTTTGATGGTTCATATACATCTCATGGTTTTGGGGCTAGAATTCTCTTTGTCACTCCACAAGGTGATTACATTCCTTAATCATTCAAACTAGGATTCCCTTGCACTAACAATATAGTAGAATATGAAGCATTAGTTGCAAGGCTTAGCATGGCCATTCAATGGAACATAACAGATATCCAGGTTTTTGGCGATTCTCAACTCATCATAAAGCAAGTGTTAGACAAATTCTAAACAAAAGATGATAAGCTGTTACCTTACAAAGAGATGGTAGATAAAATGAAGGAGCATTTTATCAATCTACAAATAAACCAAGTGCCACGTCTACAAAACAAAGCTGCTGATGCAATGGCTACAATCAGATCTCTTCTAGAATACCACGTGATGCAACATAGTACGAGTTCTTGGTTGAGCAACTTCACGCGCCAACTTATGAGAGTGATGACATTAATCGAGTCTGTGTCTTGGTTGGTCCTCAGTCCCCATGGTACCACGACATCCATGCTTATCTAAAGAATGGTATCATATCCCCCATCTAACCAACACCCAATGCCAAAACCTTATTCGTAGAGCTTCCCGCTACACCATTGTAGCTGACACCTTATATCGTTGTGGTTATCACAATGTTCTCTCTAGGTGTTTAGATGAAGTTGAAGCTGTATGCACCCTAAAATGGTCGCCTAGACTTTGGGCCCCATTTATTATTTTATCATTTTATCAAATTTTTGAATCAATGCTTTGGAACATTTTCAATTCAAATCAATTTCCTTGATCAAATTGT
>MU217647.1:19224-32283 GCA_018584345.1 Thuja plicata
TGTTTAAAGTTTCCTTGCAATATTAAGTGAAAAACAATCTTGTTATATTCTACAAAGTTCTCTTTTTTACCTGTTCCAAGTATTAGGGGAATAATATAATCAACGGTTATCATATCTATCTAAAGACACACTGTTAATTGAAATGTTCGTTGATTGATTAAATATTGAAGTGTGTAAGAGAGAAAAAAATCTAGAGCAGCCAGGGGTAGCCTGTTACAAATTAATTTAAGAATTTTTTTTTCATCATCTCCCTTTCACATACATATTCAATTCTAAGTCATAAAATCATAGATAAGGATAGAACAAGTGAGGGCCGAGGAAAAAGAGAGGGTCGAAGAAGAGGAAAGGGTTGAGGAATAATATATTACTGCAGAGAAGCAAGATGAGGAATCTCTTAAGCAAACTCAAGAGGGTCCTCCGATAGAAGGAATTGGAGAAGAACAATAGACATAGGGAATTAGAGAGGCAGAGCCTATAGCAGAAAAGGTTGATGGACAATTAGGTGGGGAAATGTCTAAGGTAAAAATAAATAAGAGTTCCATAAGGGACACCAAAACCCCTAAAAGGTGTTCACACTGCCTTAGTAAGAAGAGTGAGCCACCTAAGCTCTCAGAGAACATTTTTACAAATGAATAAACAGACTCCGAAAGGGAGTATTTGTTTAAAGGATAAGAAGAACGAGAGAAACTATGGCAAGAAGGAATTCAATAGGAAAATTTGGAGGAATCACAAAATCAAGGTGATATAGAACATATTGACTTTGATTTAGAATAAAAAATGCCTTATGAAGAGGAATTGCCTTGTGCAAAAGAACAGGAGGTTGAGCCTCTAGGAAAACAGACAAAACCAACCCTTGACTCCATTACACCTTCAGGTTCCGTAATAAAATTGGAGCCAACATCTGGAAGGAAACCAGAGTACATTCTCATGGATGATAGTGAAGATGATGAATTGTAGGTTGCACTACGAAAAATCAAACTTCTCAAGGATGTGCTAAAATTTGTAATGGCTAAAGAAGCATAACTAAATACACAGGTGAAGAATTTGGAAACCAAGGTTAAGACCACGCCTAAGAAAAAGAAGAAATTTCAAGTGGAAGGTACTGAAGAAGAAGGTGTCATAGAACCATCATCTATTCTTACTATGGTGATAGTTGGCATGGTGATGTGGAGACTATATTTGAAATTTATGTGGCACAACAATTAGTGGGCTATTTGAAATAGATTATATATTATTTTCCTACACTTCATTTTTATGATTTAAAAATATTAATTTTTGATTAGTTTGGTGTAAGTTATTTGCAACACATGAACAAGTACCTAATTTTTAGGAAGCATCCACTTTTATTTATTATTTTTTAAATGCTCAACAAAAAATAAATAAAAAATACACAACTTCTAGTACTCACTCTTAACTATCTTTTTACCAAAGGATTTTTCAAAATACAAAATGCAAATAAAAACTTCCTGCTACACACGTCTAATGCTATGTTATGTTTTGCTAAAAAAAAATAGGAACAATTTTTGGTGTGATAAGTAGGAGATGTATTTTCCACAACAAGTCAAATTGTGATATTGCTATTAGGATTCAATTGTGTAGTTTTTTTTAGTCAAACTCATTGACCCATATTTCATTAGTAGTGGTTCACACGAACCCATCTCTGTTGAGAATGAATTTAACACTTAGCACTCATTGGATCTAGGTGATGCTCACAGAGGTGAAGCACCGAGACTTCTCGGGAGGTCACCCATCCCAGTACTACTCCAGCTCAATCGCGTTTAACTACAGAGTTTCCTCCATGGTTAAACCCACTCTCTTGCAATCCCAATTGCAAAACCTTCACCAAGTATTATTCCTTATGAGCCATTCATTAGAAAGCCCCTTAATCTCATCAATTGATAAGTAGCAGATATATTTTCCATAGCAAGTCAAATTGTGATATTGCTAACAGGATTCAACTGTGTAGTTTTTTTAGTCAAACTCATTGACACATATTACATGAGCAGTAGTTGACACAAACCCTTCTCTCATGATAATGAATAGAACACTTAGCACTCATTAGATCTAGGTGATGCTCATAGAGGTGAAGCACCGAGACTTCCTGGGAGGTCACCCATCCTAGAACTACGCCAGATCGAGAGCGCTTAACTATGAAGTTTCCTCCATGGTTAAACCCACTCTTCTTGCAACCCCATTTGCAAAGGATTTGGCCCCCTTAATATTATCCTTTTTTGTTTTTTAAATGGTAGTTTAGAAACTAGATTTAGAGTACTAAAATTTAGCTTTTAGTATCTACAAATTTTGAGTGGACGAGTCTCAAATTGTTCCTCCAAGTTCAGATTTCGCTAATTTTAGAAGAAAAAAATGGCCACTTATACCCCCCTTTTTGTTCATCATCTTGGTGTACTTATCCACATAGATAGATATAGCTATGGATATAGATATAGATGATACATAATTTGTTTAATAAAACACACATGTAAAGGTTCTTTATATATAAAAACACGTATGGGTTTATAATTAAAAAACCACATACATGGTTTTTCAATTATACCTTCTTATAGGTATACAATTCAAATTACACTTGTGCATTAATGCTTGTACTTACACTTTGATGAAAAGTTGAGGCTTGGGAGCTTCATTTCCCTCCATTTAACTTATTTTCTTCTTCCAATCTACTTTCTCAATTTTCTCAGCATCAATTTTACATGTTATCAAGTGGATATCTATAAAATTACCACCATAATTTTGCACATTTTCTGAGCTTTCTAACCATATTTTTTAGAATATTTGAACAATATTAACATATAAAATTTATTTTTCTTTTATCAATGCTTACATAGCTCTCAAAGACATAAGTATACCACTTTTTTAATCATTTTTGATCTACTTGTCTAAATTTGACATAAACATAAACTATACATTATAGTTCTACACTTCATTCTTTACACTTTCAACTAAAATTCTATTTTATTTTTATTTTGGTGCAAGTTACGTGACATGTACAAACATGTATCAGATTTTCAGGACACGTCAACTTTGAAAAATCACTAAAAGAATACTTTAGAAAAATTACAAAAAAATACACCCTTAACTATCTTTCTATCAAAGGTTTTTTCAAGTACTTAATGCAACTATAACTTTCATTATCTATACACGAGACACTATGTTATGTTTTACTAAAAAAAAATAGAAACACTTTTGTGTGTGGGAAGGATTTGACCATCTTAATCTTATCCATTTTGAAAATTTTAGTAGTTCAAAAATTAGATTTAGAGAACTATATTTCTTGTTATTTGGTGAAAGGAAAAAATAACAAGAGCAAGGAAATAAATAATAATCTGGAAGAGAGTTGTTAGATAAGAAGATTTATTACCATGAGAAATGCAAAACTAGAAGCATAAACCAAAACAGCCAAGACAAGGAGACAAGAAGTTTTGAAAGGGGAAAATCAAAGAAAAACCCCTTATGATACTATGAATTAGGTAGATCCTGAGAGAGAGAGAGAGAGAGAGAGAGAGAGAGTTCATTACAATAAAAACCATAGAAATGAGAGAGGGTCATCTCTTAAGTAGAGATGATGAGAGGAGTTACTAAGTAACTCACAAATATATGAATGTCAACATTCATAATAGGTGTTTGCTAAGTGTCAACATCCTCTTAAGGAGGATAAGCTAAATTCCTTATTAAAGTAATTAGAAGAAATGACATGTCCTCTCACTTGGACTAGAGGACAAAATACATGTAGAGATTCCATAGAAATCTCCTAATTAAATAAATGTAGGGTGCCTTGGTTTATCCTCAATTAAATAAATACAACCAAGGAAAGATTAACTATTCTAACTCCTGCCCACTTATTTTGTACTTGGGGAGTTTACATCAATGGGAATTAAACCCAAATTTTTAGAATGAATTTTAAATTTCTCTTTAGAAAGAGGCTTTGTCAAAATATTTGCCACTTGATCTTCTCCCTTGCAATATATGAGGGACACTTTCTTGTTTTGAACTTGTTCTCTAATGAATTTATGTTGTAGAGCAATATGCTTTGTCCTTGCATAAAAAATAGGATTCTTTGCCACATATATTACACTTTGGTTGTCACAATACAAATGTGTAGGATCTTTTTTATATAGACCCAAGTCTTCATGTAGCCTTCTAGTCCATAAAGCTTCTTTAGAGGCATTAGTACATCCTTTATATTCAGCAGCTACATTATAATAAGAAAAATAGAGTGTTCCTTTTTACTTTTCCAAGAAATGGCACCTCAACCAACAAAGAGACATTATCGACAAGTAGATTTCCCATTATTGGGATCTACCCTAGATACAAATCAGTATATCCTTGGAAATTAAAATCATAATTTCATCATAAATAATTCATCTTTAAAGAATCTTTTATAACTTTAAAATAAGATTGATGGGCTTAGAGATGAATCCGTAAGTTCCCACTAAAGTAAAATCAAGCTATCATGATATCAAGATAAATCCACATGATCCAAGGCCAAGAATCAACAACCCAGGTGCCATAAACATCATTCATCCTCACATCTCAAATAAATATACTAATGCACAAATGACCACAGACAAGGTCAACTAATGAAATCTGCATCAATTGTTAAAGTAATCATCTTTTATGCTTATTAATTAAATCATATTGGTTTAATTAATTAAGTTGTTTTATTACTCTTTATTGCTTAATTTGTCTCTTAGGTGCATTATAATTAATATTTATATTAATTATTAATGCGCAACCTTGCTTTTATTTCCTTTAGGGTTTCGTTCACCTTTTAAGGCTAAACTTTATAATTATTGTTTCATAACTTGGAATACAATTTTTGCTCTCACATTTTTGAGTAATTCTGAGTTCTGCTTTTTCCTCCTTTCTACTTCTCTCTTGTAACAGGTATTTGCATGTAGGTGTTCTTCAGGTTCTATGGATTTGCATTTATCAAATCCTACATGGTATCAGAGCCCTACTATTGCTGCATGTTCTGGTGTTTTCTGAAGCAGTGATTCACAGGAGAAAATCTCAGCTTTTCAAGATTTTTGTCTTCAATCTAGAGGTGAATGTTTTTTTGGACCATTTTGGGCCCAACGGACCTCACCATTGCACTCAAAAGGCCCAAAAACCTATATTTTCATACAAGGTTCATCTATTTTGGCCTCTGTGACCTATAGGAAATTTGTTTTTGCTTCCCAGCACATTTTTTGAGGCACATTAAAAAAATAAAAAATAAAATAGCAAAAATAAAAAAATTATATTAAAAAGTGCTTATTTATAGCGCTATGGCCATGTAGCCACCACGCCATCACTACGTTTCCTATGGCCTGGCGCAGCCAGTGCACTGTCACTGCGTGGCCTGCGGCCCGCCGTAGCCAGCATGCCACCTACGCACCACCATGATCAGCACGCTGCTCACCTTTTGCCCAAACACTGCAACCGACACCTAGATATGCCACCGCCACCCAAACATAGAGTGATGTCACCTCTCCAGGGGCTGACATCATCTGCGAGTCACTGGATTTTTTTCCCAACCGCCTGAATTTTTTTTGGTGTGATGTCATGATGATAGAAGCGACAGGCTTGTGACCATCAAACGGTCATCAATCCTTTTCCCGTGACGGGCACCAACCAGGTGGATGTCAAATTGTTTCCCGTAACAGTGATTTTCCAGCGAGCTGCTCTTTCTGACCTCATGTTAATCTTTTGGCCATAACTTTGGCATATGATATCATTTTTTAGAAAATGAGGTATCGCTAAAAATATCTTTCTGAGCCGGAGACCACTATGCGGGTTTCATATGCAAATTCGAGCATTTGAGTACCTAATTTCTATGTCAAAGTAGAGGCTTTAGTGTCTGGGTTTTCTTCTTGTGTTTTGTGCTCTCTAAGTTATTTTTTTTTGTACGGGAGATAGTATACTACTTTGTGGGGGATTAATTTTACTTTCTATCATTTACTTTAGAAAGACCCTTCTACTTCCATCTTCTTTCTCTCAATGTCGAACCCTTTAGTTACCTGACTAACACCACATAACTACCACACATGGAAAGCACACATGACTAGGATGCTCATGTTACATGATGTATGGTCTTGCCTTGATGAGAATCAACTAATTTTGTAGCATCATTTTTAGACTCTTTAGCATAGAAACAAAATGGATGAAGCCATGGGCTTAATAGCACTGAACATTTCAAACAGTCCCCTATTTCACTTGGAGAATTTGTACACTCCTCGGGCCTCTTGGGTCAAGTTTGCAGATTTGTTTGGCACACTAAATGAGTTTTGAGCACTACAAATTGATGCACAATTGAACTCTTTGACTCTTGATGGTTTTCCCACCATTGAGGATTTCCTGATGAATTTCAAGTCTCTCCGTTCCATTTTGCAGGGATGTGGGAAGAACAAGTTAGATGATGAGTGTACCTCTGTGATACTCTCCAAGTTGTGAGGAAAGTTTCAGATCTTTTTTTCTACTTTCTATTCCACTATGGATGCTTTGGGTGCTAGGCACACCATGCTTTCCTTTGAGGCCTTCTATGATTAGTTGACATGAGAACAGGCAAAGATCAAGTAGATGGATGGTTCTAGCTCTATGAGAAAAGCATTGGTAGCTCAGTCTTCATAGGGGAAACCAAAATAGAAAGCCAAACTAAAGAAAGATTCAACAGGCAATGAGTCTACCTCCACACCTACACAAAAAATTGATTCAAAACCTCCAGCTCACCCTTCAAAGGGTAAATCTTCTTCAAAGTCTATTGAGTCTTCCTCCATGACTAAGAAGAAAATAGGTGAAACCTATAGTTTTTGTGACAAAGATGGACATCTCATTACTAGGTGTTGGAAACATTTAGAGGCTTTAGAGGAAGCCATGCAGGAGCATCAAATTTCTTTTCCTTAGTCCACATCCTCCCCCGCATGGAAAGGTCATTCTCTTACTACACGAGCATCAACTTCTGGGCCCACTTGGATTTTGGATTTAGGTGACTCTCACCACATGTCTCACACTAAACAGTTGGTCACCTCACTTGCTTCTTGTGCTACTTCAGAGATTGTTGTTGGGAACTCATCACATCTTTCAGTTTTGGGTTTTGGTTTTGTTGCATTAGATGGGGGTTCTCTTCAGGATGTTCTTGTGGTCCCTAATATCTTAATGAACCTATTGTCCATCTATCAAATTTGCCACTCTAGCTCTGGTAAGCCAGTTGATTTCTCACCACATGATGTGGTTATTCAGAACCCCCGTGATTCTGATTCAACTATGGCTACTGGTAGTGGTTACCCTGCATCCCACTTATATAGATTTGATGGATTTGATCCTTCTGCTGGTATAGGTTATTCTCTTATAGCACATGCAAATTTAGTGAGTAGGCTTTGCCATGAGTGTTTGGGATATTTTAATTACATATATCTTCAAGAGATGAGCACATAGGAACTTGTTCTTGGGCTTCCTAAGATTTCTTTCACTAATGGTGTTTGTCAGGGTTGTATTCTTGGCTTGAACAACATAGGGATCCTTTTCCTTTGGAACGAGCTACTCATGCTTTGGCACCACTGGAGTCGATTCATAGTGAACTCATGTCATTTCCTACTCCTTTTTCTGGTGCTAGATATGTGCTTACTTTCATTGATGAGTTCTCCAGGTGCATATGGGTGTACTTTCTTAAGTACAAGTTTGATGTCTTTGATTCATTTTGAATCTTTAAGACATTTGTGGAGAAGCAATCTAGTCTTTCTATTCGACAGATACGCATAGATAATGGGGGGAGTATGTGAATAAGGATTTCAAATATTTTTGCTTTGAACATGGTCTACAACATCAGTTTTTAGTTCCCTACACCCCTTGGTAGAATGGTGTAGCAGAGAGAAAGAACATAACACTTTGGGAGATGGAAAATTGTATGACTCAGTTCAGGTCCATGGATTCATCATTTTTGGCAGAGGCAGTTAATTGTGCCAACTATATTCAAAATCAAATGGCCCACAAGGGAGTTCGACATATGACTCTTGAGGAGGATTGGTCTCATGTTAATCTTGATGTATCTTCATTCTGAGTTTTTGGTAGTGAAGCATGGGCATTTATACCTGATGCTTAAAGGAGAGAAATGGAGTAGAAGAGCCAAAACCTCATTTTTGTTGGCTACTACAAGGATGTCAAGGTGTACAGGTTGTTTGATCTTGATTCCAGAGAGGTCCTATCTATAGGATGTCCAGTTTGCTGAGCACCTTCTTGCGGTAGATACCCTGACTCCAGCTTCTACTCTACTTACCACTACTCCCTCATCTCTTCTAGATTCTTTTCAAGAGGATGAGGATGATGATCTTGGTGATCCCCATTTACCTCCACCATAGGATCCTCCACATATACCTAGATGGGCCCATGCTATTTTTGAGACTACAGGATCCTTGGCAGGTGACCCTTAGACTTCCTATCGCACCCAGTCTCATATTGCGGGTTCTAGTCTTTTGAGTCATGCTACTTGTGATGATCCTCAGACTTTCTCAGCTGTGATAGGACATTCTGTGTAGGATAGTACTATAGAGGAGGAGTATACTTGTTTGATGAAGAATCATACATGGGATCTCTATTCTCTTCCTAAGGAAATAAATTTAGTGTGATTCAAGTGGTTGTATCATACTAAATTTGTTGCTGATGGTTCTATTGATAAGTTCAAGGAGCGTCTTGTTGTGAAGGGTTTTTCATAGGTTGAGGGTATTGATTACACTAAGATATTTTCCCCTATCACCAAGATGGATTCTATTCACCTTGTCTTATCCATCAAGCTTATCAGGGATGGCCCATTTTTCAGAAATATGTGAAGAGTGCATTATTGCGTGGTGATCTTACTTCAAGGATATTTACGTGGAGAAACCTTAGAGATTTGTGCAGGATTCCTCCTTGGTTTTCATGAACATCAATAACCGTATTACTGGATTCCTCTTTGGGCATTGTATGAGAATATGGACTCTTTCTTTCTTTCCATAGGATTCACACACTATCATTCCGATCCTATAGTCTACATTTAGCATCTTGATGAGGTTTTGATCCTTCTGCTATATGTTGATGATCTTCTCATTACAGGTAGCTTCTCTTCTATGATTTAGGATGTTCAATGCACATCGATGGAACAATTTGAGATGACTGATCCTGGTTTGTTACACTACTTTCTTGATCTTCAGATTGTTTAGTCCTCTGCTGGGATCTTCATTTACTATAAAAAGTATGGTCTTGACATCCTTTGGTGCTTTGACATTCTTTCTTGCAAGCCTTCTCCCACACATTTTTAGTTAGGTTTTACCTTGTCTACCTCTTGCACTTCGCCTTTAGTAGATCCTACATTCTATCGTCATTTGGTTGGCACTTTTTTGTACCTAACACACACTCATCCTGATCTTTCCTTCGATGTTGGTCTTGTCTCTGAGATTTTACATGAGCCTCATGAGAGTCATTGAAAATCTTCCAAGCATATTTTGAGATACATTCAGGGCATTATTTTGTTGGCTTCGCTGACTCGGATTGGGCTAGTGATGTTGATGATCAGAATTCTACTTCTGGCTTTATTTTTTGTCTTGGCTCTGGTCCTATCACATGGTCGTGCAAGAAGCAGAATGCTTGCACACTTTCATATATAGAGGCTAAGTACAGAGCTGTAGTGTGATAATCAGAGTTATATTCACATTTCCTGCAACCCGGTGCAACATCAGCACACTAAACACACTAAGCTTCATATGCATTTCATCCACCAGCTGATTCACGAAGGTGTTCTCATTTTGGAGTACATTCCCACTGTAGCACAGGTTGCTGACATCTTCACTAGACCTTATGCATCCCGTGCTATCTTCATTTGCATTTCTATATGCTTGGGGTGATGAAAGTTGTCCTTGGGGGATCTTCTTGAGGTCTTCCTTCCTTCATGTTTTTTTCAACATATTTTTTCTATCCTTTTTGTGGAGAGGGGTTTTTCCCATTGGGTTTTCTCCTTTGTCTTCAATTTCTAGAGATTTCCTTGTATTGGGTACCTGATTAGGCCTTGTTGTCAGGACCTATTTCCTCCTTTCATAGTTGTGCTAGGTTAGCTTACACCCTGATCTTAGCTTAAGAGGGGTGTTAGAGTAATCATCTTTTAGGCTTATTAATTAAATCATATTCGTTTAATTAATTAAGTTGTTTTATTACTCTTTATTGCTTAAGTTGTCTCTTAGGTGCATTATTTATATTAATTATTAATGTGCAACCTATCTTTTATTTCCTTTAGGGTTTCATTCATGTTTTAAGGTTGAACTTTATAATTATTGTTTCATAACTTGGAATACAATTTTTGCTCTCACATTTTGGAGTAATTTTGAGTTCTACTTTTTCCTCATTTCTGCTTCTCTCTTGTATCAGGGATTTACATGTAGGTGTTCTTCGGGCTCTATGGATTTGCATTTGTCAAATTCTACATCAATCACATGGACATAGACAGTCCACTAATGACTCATCCCACTGTAAGTTAATGGGTGCTCAATCCACAACGTGCATGACTCGTGATCAAAGTAATGAAGTATGCAAACTCATCATCACATTAGTAATGTTCAATAGAGATATGAGAGAGAAGAATCCAAAATCTAGTACAACATATGACTCAAGCACCAAAGCAACATTTGATTTGATTTTCCAATCTTGTCTAAACTCATGTACCATAATCAAGGAACCATCAAGGAGATACTTGAAACAAAACCAACATTAAGAGAAACTTTAATAATTTGATCTTGCTTCCTTTCCATTACACTATTTATTTGACGTGTATAGGGAATGGATAGCTTAATACCAATTAGTAATGTTAATCTATCATTGAAAATATTATTAACATATGCTATATATTAACCTGTTCTAGGGATTATGAGTGTTAAAAAATAACATATTGCCTTTCAAATATAAGATAAATCCAACAAATTTCAAGAAGGATCTCAAGAACATCATCCTCACTATGAGGAAAAAAGAAGATGGTTCAAGTTGATAAATATCAACTAAAGTAAGTGCATACCAATCATTAGATGGAGGGAAACTCCATGCATCCCAATAAAATATAAGGTAACTATTAATCAGGTACAACTAAAGGGACTTCGATAGTTAACCTTGAAAATAGGGCACCCTACACAACATACAAAAAAGTGCAACAAAGTGCATACAAATAGATGGTATAAAACCATACTAAAATTAATAAAAGTTCATGCTAATCCATAAAATTAATATTAATACTCATGAAGGCAATATCAATATATAACTCACAATACTTGAACAAACTATAATTTAACATCATCAATGACATCAAGTGCTTGATCAATTACCATATTTAAAAAAAAAATTCACATAATTGAAAAGCGTGAACAAAGGCTAGTTAGGGAAAAGAAAATGTTTACCCTCTCTATTTTTAATGAACATAACCTCCTTTCCTCTAGGTATAATAATCAAAATGAAAGTTTTGCATACTAGATAGTTAGAGTTTAAATTAATCTCACGAATTAAAATAGACATATTTATACAATAACGTAAAAATAAAGGAGATAAATTAACACTATTTAATGAAGGTTTTGATTGATTAAATAACATTTTTAAAAAAGAAAATTTAAATTGTTGTTAAACTTGAAACACAAGTGAAGTGAAACAATTAAACAAGAAGTTAAAATGCTTATAATTTGAAATGGTATAATTACAACGTATCAAAAACTATAGAGAGGTATTTAAACAACTATTTAATAACCTATATAGCAAAAAAATGATTTAAACTATTAAAAATAATAATGTAATTAAACAAATAAAAAATAATAATTAAACTAAACAATGTATTTAATATTATTTAAAGAAAACATTATTAAAGTATTAAACAAGATATTGAGTGTATTTTAAAATAAATTGTTTAAATGATTGTAAATGAACCAAAATTTACGTTAAAACTAAAAATGAATCATTTCAAACTAATAGTCAAACTATTACAAAAGAGCTCAAACAAATTAAAAATGATATGATTACCTCGGTAGGAAAGGTTGAATATGGCAGAGATGAGAAACGAGTCAAAGAAACAATGCCATAAAAAATGTTACGCAAGGAGAGGGTGGAGTAGACAGGTAGCAAATAGAAAATGGTGGGATTCTAGTACATAGGAAACGATGGGAGTTGAAAGAAATCAATGCGTAGGTTGGAAGAATAGAGTAGAATGCTGCCAAAAATAGAGAGTAATGCAACAAAAAACAAATCCATGGGTTGGAAGTGGGGGAGAGCACTGGAGAGTTGGTGGTGATGCATTGAAGCAACTAAAATGGTTGGAACCCTTGACAATGAGTTGGTGAAAGATAATCATACTGACCACACATAGATTGAGACTTCCCAATAAGTAGACTACAACAAAAGGCAATGATGACAGAAAGAGAGTTACGCTTGGTATTGGATGCAACTTGCAGACCGCAAGAAGAGTGATTGTTGGGAGTGATTCGGCCCAAATAATTCCACTCTGCCCTTCAACAAGCTGTAATGTTTAGAATCCACCACATAGAGTGAATGGAGAGTGTAAACAAAGTATCCCTTTGAAGGAAGTGAAGACAGTGATAATACTGATAGTTAAGGAGAGTCTGTAGCGTGAAGGAGAGTTGGAGGAATGAGTTCAGCGAGAGGGAGCGGTATGGAAAGGACTGAAACAAAGTGTGGGAGAGAGTTTGATTGAAGTGTGACAAGGAGAAGAGTAACTAAAGTGTTGCATGAATAAAGGAGACATGGATGCTGCAAGAAAATAGGAGAAGGAAGAAGTCAATGCTTGTTATGAGGAGAAAATATTCAATAGCAGCAGTAACCCTAGAGATCTTGGAGAGCTATGGCATAGGAGGATGGGCCATATTCATCATGGAGCACTTAGATTGCTTCGTGAGACGGTGACAGGTGTTCTTGAGGTGAGCATAGAGCATGATGATGTGTGTAAGGGATGTGTGTTGGGGAAGTTTGTGAAAGCATCTTTTCCAAGGAGTGATTCTAGATCTGAGGGTGTTCTTGATCTAGTACATTCAGATGTGTGTGGGCCAATGTCGA
>MU217647.1:45788-77988 GCA_018584345.1 Thuja plicata
ATAAGTTTTCTTGTAAAACTGTCTCTGAGGTTGAACATAAGATTGGAATGATCTTGACTCTATTGCCCATGGTAGAATAAGGCACTGGTCTTATCATTATTTGGATTATAGTTATTTAGTTCATTGTGTATAGTTTTAAGATATCTTATCTATCTATTTATTTCAAATTACATACACAATTACTAAATATTCTTCCAATTACTTAAAGTATTTCAGTTTACAGTTTATGATATATTGCTTTCAGTTAGATTTCTTTCAAGTTCCTTCCCATACTTGAGAGAGAAGGTTGAAGTGTTTCTTATTTGCTATAAAAAGCCTTGTAAATTGAAGGATAAGTCAAGGTATAGGCCTACCATGTTTGGTTTTGCAGATCCAGAATTGCAGAAGTTCCAGCCTTTCTTTGGTTGTGACTTGTTAGTTGGCCAAATCACTTGGGTTTCCAAGCATTGGATTGGAAAGTCCATAGGAAATCCAAATTAGAATTTTTGGGCACCAACAAGTGGGTTGCACTTTTTTGCCTGAATAGACACTAAACTCTACATTTTGAAAAAAAAAATTGATTCGGATGTATATTGTCATTAAACCATTTGAAATCGAAAGATGAATTAAACTAGAGTCTTTTAGGATTTTCTATCTAGATTATCAATATATAAATTTTTTTTTTCTGAATTGATTTGAATGGTTTTTTTTTCTCCCATGAAAACTGGTATGTTGCTGAAAACATCATTTTCAAAGAGTTACATTGATTTCATAGAGCATAATTTTTTTTCTAAAATAGATATCAATGTGCTTCTTTGAAATTTAATTTTTTAACATCCATATAGAGGGCATGCAATTCATTTGATGATATTATCATGATTATTGCATATTTTATGAACGTTTGAAGATGAGCAAACCATAATTTTGACATACCTTGACTAATAGCTTATAACTTGTATATTTATCAAAATTTAAAAAAAAAATATTGATATAAAGTAGACTCAAAGACTAAGGGCACTATTATTTTTCAAAAAAAAGTTCTTTTTCTACTATTTTTCATTGAATGTGAAACTTGGAGGTTTATATTTGATAAAAAAACCTACATTCGATGCACATCAAAAACCATAGGCCTAATTAATTTAAAAATTGTACAATCGATATTTGTTAGAAAGCTCATTCAAAATACTTTTCCGATGCAAAAGGATGTCTCCTGGGTAAAAGCACAATAATATGTCACCCTTTTATAAAGGAAAAGGTTAACAAAATCAAAGTAGTTCAACTTCAATAGTATAAAAGTGACATTTATGTTTGGAATTTAACGATGATGTAAACTAATTAAATGTGTTAAAATGGATAAAGTTGATGATTAATATTTTTAATAATTTTTTGGAATAATAATTGATATGTTTTTTTAATTTTTAAAAAATTATTTTTCAATTGCTGAAAAATGTTGAAAATTAGGGCTCTAGTTCCCACAAAAAATTAGATGTAAATAAACATTTTTTTCCCTAATTTCAAAATATGTTATATATGACATATATAGCTAGTGCATTAAGAAATAAAAATTGGTTTGTGACCTATAGTTTCTCTTTTATAACAATTCAAATTCCAACTCAGCTGAAATTGATAGTTTTCATCTCCCGCCATATTTTTCATAACGAATCTATCCCAATCAAGAAATGAAATATATATTCTTGAAGAGGACTGTCTCCTCTAGTGCAAAATATGATTTACTATTTTTTTGCTTTCTCCAAATCAACATATCCTTAATTATTAAAATACCTACTTGTAATTTTTTTTAATAACAATCGACTATGTCTAATTAAAACACTATAAAATCTATACGAGGATATTCTTGACTCTGATCTCTACAAAAGGGTATTTTTGTATTTTTTTTTTAAATTTATTAAAAAGAAAAAGAGTTATTGAAACGCCAATTTTCTGAAATAATTCTATTTCTATGGTAATTAGACTCAAAGTGGTTTAAAATATGAATTTAATAGATATTTCCAATTGGAAAAGTTAAAGAACTTATCTAAATTAGCTAGAATGAATCTAGCTAGACCATATGTTTGACCAAAATTAATTTTTAGTTAGAAATACTAAAATTCAGTTGTGTTGATAAGTTAGCCTAAAAGGTGAAAGATTATTGTGCCTTTACCCTCCTTATTCTTCTATTTGAGCCCTATGTTTGAGCCCTAAAGCCATGAAAAATTCAAACTTCTGTCAACCTCTACAAATGACCTCTAATCAGAGACTTTCGATAGAAACTATTTTCTATCAAAAGTACTTGACTGGAATTGCCCTTAATCAAGGACTTTTGATAGAAAGTACTTTTGATAGAATTGAAAGTACTTTCTTATGAAAGTCCCTAATTTCTATAGAAAGTAATTTCTAAATCTGTCTACTTTGCAAATTTTAGGAGGAATTGCTTCCTCCAAAAAAGTGTAACCCACTATTGTGAGTGATGACATGTAACTGATTGAATGTTTGACAATGTTAAGTTGAATATAATTCAAGGAATTAAATCAGTTAATGTATTGTATTGTCATTGATCTCAACTTGATATCATCTTTACGTTCATGTACATAATACCAAAGACTTCAAAGAATCAAAGAAACAAAGGTTATGCTTTCAGAAATGCATAAAAGTCAAGTATTCACTAAGTTACAAACAACACCAATGGAGTGCACACTGACAGACAGAGCAAAGAAGAATATTCATAGTGATACCCAACGATCAGAAGTATACTGCCTAATGAAGCTAAACCATAGTGATGCCCGACGAGAAAATTTAGAAGGTTACCCGACGAGTAAAATTTCAATGATGCTTAACAGACGAAGATCATGAAGCTAACTGGAGTCTCACCAATGTAACTGTTAGTTGTCACCAAAGACTAACTGCAGTAGTGACCGGCGGAATAGAGAGTTCAGAAAGTGACAAAATATCTAGCTGGCAGAGCTAAAGATAGACTTAACTGGTTGTCTACTTTGTTTTATATGACCATAGATAAGTGACTAATTTAAAGATGATTTGTACAGTTGACAAGAAGATATCTACGAGACAAATCAGGATTTATGCTTTAAATCTTATTGGCCAGATTATTTTTCATGCAAAGAATCAAGAAATAATGAATATCATGTCTATATAAGAGACAAGATTAATTCATTTAAAAATGGGATTAAGGGGAGTGAATAGAAAGAGGATGTTGAAGAGAAACTGATGAAGAACAACTTCATGCATTGCTGATCAAACAAGATGAAGTAAGAGCTATGGAATTCTATAGACACCGACGAACAGTGAGCACAACATCACAGAGAAGAAAGTATGGAGCATAAAGGATTGAATTGATACATTGGTCAGAGAGGTAATGTACTTAAATAGATTTGAAAATCTGCAATTCAAAGTTGCAATATGAACAGGTCATAGTATTCCAGTTTAACCATTGAAGCATCAAGTCTCTTAACCAAGCAGGAATTAACAATCTTCTATATATTGAGGTACATCTCAAGGAGTGCCAAAAAGGTTGATTCATGAAAGTAGCATTGGACTTTCCCGATACTTATTAACAGTCTAAGAAGGAGGCTGATTCAAGGATGGTAGCAATAGATGCTCGATACTAAGTGACAACCACTATGTATAAAATCCTCTAAAAAGGTTGCACTTAACAGTGTGTTTGTAACCTCTAATAGGGTTGGCTCCTAACAGGGCTCACTTTAGAAGAGTAAAAATTTGGGGTACCGGTCCCTGTGGTTTTTCCCTTAACACGGTTTTTGGTGTAAGTGTTCCTTAGGCCTGCTTGTACACTTTGCTAAGAAGACCTTCTTTGTCTTCTTCAAGGATCCTAATCTCCTCTAGGTCCTTATTAGGATTAGATGATTAACTAAGTCCTAATACAACTCTCCTCTAAGAGTCTCACTTTTTGTGCTTCACCTTTGAAAGACTAACACCCTTTGGGTACTTCACTTCTTCTCCTCCACTTAGAAGAATCTAAGTGCCAACTTCTCTCCATTCATGAAATTCATTGCAAGAGTGTCCCCCATCATAAAAACATTCCACTTGCTCCTATTTTGATCCATTCTGAAGGATCTCATAACCCTTTTTATTTGAGTCCAAGTTTTAGTCTTCAAGTGGCCTAATTAGGCCTAATTTCCTTGTAGCCTTTTGCAGAGACCTTTTCCCATTATTTCAAAACTTTCCCAAATAAATTGAAATAATAATCCCACATTTAGATACCATTTATCATTTTACAAAGGATTTTATAGGTTTTAGTCTCCTAGGCCCTCCATACATAGGGTTTCTACTATCTAGGACCAATAGGGCTAATAGGCCTAATTTCTAGGACTGACTGTATCTCAGTTTGAAACTCACCCAAAACTTGGTCTAATGGAATGGTATGAACTCAATCATCATAGCATGTTAGGATATGACTATACCCTAATTGGAACTATACTTTTTCCGTACATTACTTCTCCACGCTGTAAGGAATCTTCAATTCTTCAATCCTAAAGCTCTAACCGGGCACTATCAGCTCGCCTAGGGCTTATTAGTAAAAATAGAAAATCAACCCCACCAGAATCCTACTCCTACATATGTATAGAATAGTGACTCCCCTAACATATCCAACCACCCTTAGGAAGATCCCATGGCTAGTTTTCATGGGAGAGCCATGAAATGACTGACTGGTTAGGATAGGACTAGTGAACACACTAAACACAAAACAATTTATATAAGACCTTAGACTAACTCAAAACAACTAACTTAATAAATGAAAGATTCTTGTATCTATCCTATGAACAAAAAAAAATCATTAGTTTGAAGCTTTTAATCCATTAGATGACACAGTCGCAATGAAATTCTCGGGTTCTTCACAAAATCAGAGTTGCAGAGCTATATTAAAAAAGCAATATTTCTTACAATCATCACTACTGATGAGATTTGAGCCTCTCCATACATTAGATGCCTTCTTCCATGAATTTAGGGACTGTTGGTCAACATCCCACTCCTATTTTCTAGGGGGATCCAAAGTAACCAAATGTTGCATGCAACATTTGCAATTATTCCAAATGTTGTCATGACAACATTGTAACAACTTTTGGCATCTTTGCCATTATGCCAATTTCCTAAGTTTTAGGACCTCTAACCTCTTCCTTTTGAGGAACCAACCTCATTAATGGCCCCTAAGCATCTCTATGACAACATATAAGTGTTTAGGACACATTCAAAGCTCAAATCGATCACTAAGCTTCTACACCTAAGAAATTTAATAAGCTACTAACAATGATTGTTTTGGTGACCTTAGTCCTAATGACTAACTCACCTAGTCCATAATGCTATGACCTACTAAGGTCCAAAGTAAACATAGTATCTTGACTCGGCCAATGTCAAGTACAATCTAAAACATCACAAATATGGAGGTTAGCCTAGGTGTGCTCCTGCAACATCCTCCCCAAAATAAGAAGTTCAATCCACCCTTGGATTGAGTAGAGTAGGTGCAATCCCCATCTTCTTAAACTCTGATTATTTAATGCAAAATATATCAGCATCCCTTTGATCATGTCTCTTGATCAAGTGTTCTTTGTAATCCTTGGTTCTAGTCTTCTTGTAGACTCGGGTGTCCAGTATACTATCATCTTTCTTGACTGTTGCAGGAGGTAGATTGAGGTCTTCTACATCTCTGATCACTTCACTAAGGCTTTGATTGATGTATGGTGGTGTTCCTTTGTAATGAACCAGATCTGCAATGTTAAAGACAGAGGACAGTCCACTATCTTCTAGTAGCTCCACTCTAAAAGAATTATGACCATACTTTTCTAAGATAGGATAGGGTCCTATCCTTCTCATCTATAACTTGTGAGGGACTCCCTTTTGAAGTTTAGACTTGTTTAGATGTATCATTACCAAGTCTCCTACATTGAACTAAACTCCTCTTCTATGTTCATCAACCCTATCCTTATGTTTCATAGTATTCTCTGTCAAGGTCTTCCTAACTATATCATGTATCTCCTGCATTGCATAAGCAAAATCATCTACATATCCACTTTCCTTCACTCCATCCTTCAAGTCTCTCAACTCATAGATTCCTCTAGGATGTAATCCATATACTATCTCAAAGGG
The DNA here is from genome assembly GCA_018584345.1 of Thuja plicata. Classification (NCBI taxonomy): domain Eukaryota; kingdom Viridiplantae; phylum Streptophyta; class Pinopsida; order Cupressales; family Cupressaceae; genus Thuja; species Thuja plicata. The sequence goes on from MU217647.1 coordinate 51,885, forward strand.
ATTCTTCCCTTTTGACCTATTTATAGTGTCATTGTAGGCATACTCAACCTGTCCAATCAATTGATCATATTGCTTACCATATTCCTTGGTCAAGCATCTTAGTAGATTTCCAAGGCTTCTATTCACCACTTCATTCTTACCATCAATTTGGGGATGGTATGCAGACCCAAAGGATAAATTTATGCCCAATCTTTTCCAAAGAGTCTTCCAAAAATGACTCATAAATTTAGTGTCTCTATCTGGCACAATACTCATAGGTAACCTATGGATTATTACTATCTCTTTGAAGAAGAGAGAAGCTATTTGGATGACATCATTAGTTGTCTTGCATGGCACAAAGTGAGCCATCTTGCTAAATTTGTCCACAAATACATAAACACTATCCATGCTTTGTTTTGTCTTGGGTAAACCAACTACAAAATCCCTGCTTAGGCATTCCCATGGCCTAGTGGGAATAGGTACTGGTTGATAAAGGATAGCATTTGAAGAAGTACCTTTGGCCCTTTGACATATTATGCAACTTTCCACATACCTCCTGACATCAAGATTCATTCTTAGCCAATAATATAACCTTTAAACAAGTTCTTGTGTCTTATTGATCCCAAAGTGACCACTCAATGCACCATTGTGCTTTCCTTTGATTAAGTTCTCCCTAATAGACCCTCTAGGGACACATAACTAATTTTCTTTAAACAGAAGATTGATTTGCAAAGTGTATTCAACATACAAGTGCTATGAAAATAATTCTTGTATTCGGCACATACCTTATAAATTTCTGCAAAGTCTTCATCATCAACATATAGATCCTTAAAATGATCTATTCCCATGCTCTTTAATTCAATCTCCTAAATGGTAAGAACTCTTCTACTCAAGGCATCTACCACCTTGTTGAGTACTCCTTTCTTGTGTTTGATATTAAAGGTGTATGCTTGCAGGTATTCAACCCACTTCATGTGCTTGTGACTCAGCTTTTCTTGAGATTTCAAGAAAATTATAGCTTGATTTTCTGAATAGACAATGAACTCCTTGGGGAGAAAATAGTGTCTCCACTTTCTTAAAGCTTGAAATAGTGCATACATTTCAAGGTCATAAGGAGAATACTTCTTCTTAGCTTCACTCAACTTCTCTGAATGAAATGTCATTGGTCTTCCCTCTTGGCTTAGGACAACTCTAATAGCCGCATTGCTTGCATCACACTCAATGGTGAAAAGCTTCTCAAAGCTTGGAAAGACTAAGACGGGTTGGGTATCAATCTTTTCTTTTAAAAACTCAAAGCTCTTAGTGGCTTGTTCATTCCATATGAACTTAGTCTTCAATCCTCCTTTGATTGTGTCTAACATAGGAGCACAAATAGCACTAAACTGCCTTATAAACTTCCTATAATAGTGAGAAAGGCCATGAAAACTTCTTACCTTTGTTGTTGTCCTTGGAGTAGGCCAATTCATGATGGCTTCCACTTTACTCTTGTCAATTTTCAGATTGCCATAAGATAGAACAAACCCAAGATATACCAACTCTATTTTGATGAACTCACACTTCTCCAAGTTGAGCATCAACTTCTCTTCATGCAGCTTCTTGAAGACAATCTCAAGGTGTTGAAGATGCTCCTCTCTTTTCCTATTATAAATCAATATATCATCAAGATATACCATTACAAATTTGCCAATGTAGTCTTTGAGGACTTCATTCATGAGCATCATGAATGTGGAGGGAGCATTAGACAGTCTAAATGACATGACAAGCCATTCATACAAACCTTTATTGGTTTTGAAGGTTGTCTTCCATTCGTCTCCCTCGTGTATCCTTATTTGGTGATAGCCACTTTTCAAGTCTATCTTACTAAAGTACTTAGCTTCAACTAGACAATCCATTAGGTCTTCAATTCTAGGAATGGGAAACCTATACCTAATGGTTATCCTATTTATGGCTCTTGAATATGTCCAAAGCCTCCATGTTCCTCCTTTCTTAGGTGCCAGGATAGTGGGTACGACACAAGGGCTAATGTTTTTCTTGATAAGGCCTTGGTTTAGGAGTTCTTCTATTTTCCTAGCAATCTCCTCATTTTGTTGAGGGGTCATCTTGTAAGCTGCTTTATTAGGTAGGGTAGCTCTAGGTATGAAGTATATTCTATGACTTATGGCTCTTTTAGGGGGTAATGTAGATGGTTGTCCATCACTTACTATTCCTTCATAAGTCTGCAACATGTTTTGTATCTCCTTAGGTATGTATAATTTCTTATCTCCTTTTTCTTCATTCTTTTCTCTTGGCCTTAGCACCAATGCATAGCCAACTCCTTCTCCTTATTTCATGGTTTCTATGAATTCTTTTTCACCCACCATAAGCACATTAGGACCTGCTATCTTCACATCTACATCCTCTAACAGTGATTGGATTTTGAAAGTTACTTTGTCCTTCTTGAATGTATATGACTTCTTCACTCCATCATGGATAGCTTGGTGATCAAATTTCCATGGTCTTCCTAGGAGAAAGTGACATGCATCCATAGGCAGCACATCACATAGAACCTTTTCCTTATATCTCCCTATAGAGAACACCACCCAAGCTTGCTCGTTGACTAAGACATGTTGTCCCTTATTGAGCCATGTGACCTTGTAAGTATGGGTGTGGGGTATCCTTGTCATGCCTAACTTGCTGACTACTTCCTTTGACACAATATTTCTAGTAGACCCTGAGTCAATGATGACTCTACATAATTTTCCCATCACCTTACATTTTATTCTAAATAGGGACCTTCTTTGGCTTGGCTCTTCTTTAACCGGCTCCTTGATCAATGTTCTCCTCATCATGAGGTTCTCACCTTCTTCTGAATTTAATGGTACCTTAGAGTATCTCTCTGCTGCATTTATCTCTTCATGAACTAAATTAGTTCTCTTGTTACCTCCTTGAGAAGTACTACCCTTTTCTGGACACCTATAGGTAGGGTGTCCCATTTGGTTGCAATGATAACATTTGATATTGGCAAAGTAATTACCTCTTCCTTGTCCACCACTTCTTCCTCTAAAATTTGAATTCCTTCCTCTACCACCTCTACTAGAACTTCCCTCTTGCTTCTCAGTGTACTTGACTTCTCCTTGTGTCCTTTACTCTAAACTCCTTCCACCATAGCCACCTCTTTGTCCTCTACTATCCCTTTCTCTACCTCTTCCTTTGGAGGTTTTCTCTTGTTTTCTTTTGCCTTTATCCTCTATCTTCAAGGTCATTTGATAACATTGGTGAATGGTTTTCAAGTTCACAAGACTCATGTCTTCTTGAATAGACCACTTGAGTCCACTAAAATATCTAGCTAGCTTGATGCTTTCATCCTCCACCAATTCTGACCTTAAGCACAACTTTTGAAACTCTTTGGTGTATGTTTGGTGTTAGTGAACAGATTTGTCTTTCTAAAAAAATCCTTTTAAGTTTACTCTATCACCTTTAACGTACTTGACCAACTTATCTAGTTCTTTGGGATTTAATCTCAGATATTCTGTAGGGGAGATTTGTATAACAAAAGACTTGGAAAATTCCACAATATCAAAAGAGGGCATGCTAGAATCTTTTTGCACAACCTTAACATCAGGAGTCCAATGACTAGGAGGAGAAGAATTACTTACAGGATCTTGAGTCTTATGGAAAGTATTAGCTGATGTTAAAGTGTTCTTTGAAAACTTTTGATTTTGAGTAAGCATGGCACAAGTAGGATCAGCAAGGGTGACCAGAATATCTCCTCTTTCTGAGTCAGATTCATATTCTAAAAATTATGATCCAGAGTTGCCAGGTCTATCTTGAGGGATCTCTTCTACAATACATTCTCCTAACACATCTTTGGTGGCCTCCATTTGTACATGTCTTTGCATATCAAGGCAAGAATTACCATCATGATTCATTGTTAAGTGAAAAGAACAGATGATAGCCTCTTTTGGTGAAGCTTCTAGGGACAATCTTGGTTGAGTAGAAGGCAGCAGAGGAGTTTTATTGTGCCATTGATTAGGCTGCTTCCAGGTGACATCTTGATAAGGAGAAGGAAATGAAGATCCTTGTTTCGGTAACTGTCTTTTCAATGCAATTACATCATTCACGAGTCTTTGAATAACTGGATCTATAGGATCTAAAGTAGAAGGTTGAGAGTGAGAAATCTACACATCTTTTCTCCATTTCCCAGTTGTAATAAGATCATCTTCTAACTCAGTGGCCTGTTCTTGGGCAACAGTTAAATTAGCTGGTGTACTCCTTAAGTGAAAACCTATGTCCGGGGGCATAGAGTTTACAAAGAAACATTGTTGGTTTTTGGGGGTCAGTCTTTTGGCAGCAGGAATTCTATGGATAATTTTGTTATATCTTTCCACATAATCTCTCATTGGCTCATGAATCTCCTTCTACATTTGTGTTAATTGTGCTAGCAAAGAATGTTCATCATCAGCCCCTTTAAAATGTCCTTCAAATGTGATCTTCATGGTTAGCCAATTTGTATTGACACAACTGGAAAATGACCAAACCATTCCACAGCTCCTTCTAAGAGAGATTGAGCAAAGAGTCTCACTAATACATCTTCATGTTGCACTGCCAGAATGGCGGTAGCTGCATTGAATGCATTCAAGTGCTCATCTACTGAGACTTTGCCATCTCCAAAAAATTTAGGTAAGACTTCTTTAATACCTTTAGGGAGAGGATGATGAGCTCCCAGATTTAAAGGACCAACAGCTACACACCATGGCTAAGCCATAACCACACTTGGAAACATTGTTACTAGAGGTGGTGCTTGAATACCAGACAAAGTTAAGCTTGCTAGACACTAGAGGACAGGGAAGAATTGGGAGCAGTTTTAGGAGGGGAAGAAGGTCTACTCTTGGCTTTGGGCCTTAAAATGGAAGAGGTCAAAAAATTAAGATTTTGCAAACTTTCATAGGAAGTATCAAAAATACCCTCCTTCCTCTGAGACCTGGCGTATGGTCGAGAATCCAGTATTATTTTCTTTTATTGCCTCTGAGAAATTCTGTCAATGATTTGTGCCTCTTGGGAGATTGGGAGCCCTCTCAACCACTCTCCTATATCCTCCTCTTCTTCTAAAACTAGGAGAACTTGTTGATTCTGGTGATAGCTGGTCTTTAAATTCCAAGCAACGGTGTTCAAATAAGAAATTATGTCTTCTTGGGTATTTTGGAAGTTAAGACTTGGTTGAATAATAGGAGGTTGCTCCTCCAAGTTTGGTATTATCACAACTGGTAGGACCATATCTTGTTCATAAAACAAAGCATTAAAACACAGGTCTACATTGTAAGCGCTCCCTAGTAGAGTTGCCAAAAATCTGTTAGTGAACATATTTGTCTTTCTACAAAAATCCTTTTAAGTTTACTCTATCACCCTTAAAAGACAAACTATTTCTAACAGTTGGGTAAGTATCTTTTATGATCACTTCCCTCTAAATTTTATAATAGGTACAAATCCCTCATAAGATATTCAATGAAATGAAATAATGATTCAATCAGTTAGATTTTGACCAGAAAGCTTATAAAGGCTGCAATATCATTCTTTCATGATATGCTTCTAAACTAATATGAAAGAAATATAACCAAACAATGAGTAGGAAGGAAACATTGTTACTTCCACAATAGAATTTCATGAAAAATATAAATGAGTTCTCAACCAAAGATAATAGAAAGTAGATAAAATCCAGAATTTAGATATTATGAACCAACAAACAAATGTATAAAATAGGATAAACAAGATGTCAACATGACACCTTGCTTTGGCTTGTAAACAACACAGATTCAAAAACCTTCCTATGATATATTTCAGAGATTACTACATAGATAATTTCCTAAAATCTATTATGTTCATAACATTTAACAATCCAAACTGTAATTATCAAAATCTATATCTATCAGTCCAAAAAAAATTTCCCCACCAACCCTTTAAAAGTTTGAGCAACTAGAATAAATAGTAGCAGAGCACCGAGAGGCCTCCTGAAAAACATGACCTCTCAAGAAAATAGTTAAGTAACAAAACCACTAGAAAGAGGACACACATCCTATAAATTTTGCATGTTAATTTAGTAAAAACTAGATAGCCAAATCAGGCTCCTTATCAATGGCACTATCCTCGCTCCCCGATGGACTTCCTTCTTCATCAATAACTGATTGAGTTGGATTCCATTCTTTATATACTTGAACCAGTTCTTTCATGAGTGATAGATGCAGGATCTTAGAATTTACTATTTGAGCCATAGAGGCATCTTTGCTCCACCTTAGTTTCTTCACCCTCTCAATGACATTGGATAACTGATCGACACACAGATAAAGCATAGATTCAATCCTTGATATCTAGGTTAAGTCAGAGGCTTTAGGATTGATGTTTTCCCTAATTTTCTTAATTTATGAGTCAAAAGCATCTAGAGCACCCTTTAGTTCTTGTTCACCAAAGACTGATGGGTAGGTATAAGTGAAATTAATCACTTTCAACTTAGTCAGGGCAGCTTTTTGGATCTTTTTATCTTTAGTTTCATATTCCTTATTTTCTGCAATAGTACTCCTTATTAGAGAAATGCACCAACTGATATTTTTCCTAAGGATGAAGAAAAGAGACTCTTCAGCACCCTTTAGGGACTTTTCTACAGAATTTATTAAAGTCATGCCTCTCTATCTCCATGAACTTTGTCATTGCTGACACTGATTTTTACTCCTCTACATTCCAGACCTGGTGATGAGCTTGTAATTCTCCCATCACTTCCTCAGTGTCATGAAGAACTGAATGTGAATCTTGAATGTATTGCCTGCCATTATTGATCACTTGAGACATCCACTCATCAACTGAAGAAACCAAAGTCTACCCCTTTTGAACTTTATTCAGCAATGTTTTACTTTCTGCAGAATTGGGGTCAAACACCTGAGATGATTGGGAAAACGGGCTAACATCAAAGTTGCAGAATATGTTGATAAACTGGGAAAGTGAGACAATGGTCTCCTTTAATTCCTTCTTCTCCTTGCTATCTTGCACTGATGTGATTAGCATCTATTGGGTTGTTTCCTTGAAAAGGTGATTCTTTCCTACTCTATCCATAGTCCCTAACTCAATTTTGGTTACCTCAAAATCCTCAACTGCCACATCCTGCTTTTATTCCTTTGGTCTATAAGTAGCTACCTTAGCTGTCCACTTCCCAGTTTTAGCATCAGCAAACATGCGTTCTATAATTTTCACTTTCTTGGCCTTGGGAGTCTTTTGAGCATATTTACTAACAATATCCTACACCGGAATTGATACAAGAATCAGAGTCCACTTCCTATTAACTAAAGAAGTTAACCATTTTGGTGTATCATTAGTTGTTGCTGGCTAAGGACCAACTTTAGCAGGGGTGTCCATTAAATCCAGGGTTACATCATCGAGGTCAAAGAGATCTTTCTCAATTTGGTCATCATCTCCAATTTGCTAGTTCAAATCTCCAAACTTGTCATCCTCTAGATTAACTATTTCTGTCTGCTCCTAAGTCATCTTCACTTTTCTTTGTGATCAGGATCTCGACCTGGTATTGCTTTGAGGAGAGGCCATAGTGGAAAGCGCTGCAATAGACTTCTTCTTAGAATCTTTCTTCTGCTACTTATCAAAGGAACCTGCTTTACCAGATTGTTTAGGTGAATTAGAAATAGAGGGGGAGGAAAATAAAATTGAAGATATAACTCAAATTGTTTTAGGACTAGACTACTCTCTTTTTGCCTGCAGCCATTTTTCAGTTAATTTGAGAACATTTTGTGTTCTGCATTTAATGTCATCTTCCTCCTCCTTTAACCAATCCATATTTATCTCTTCGGTGTCTAGAAGTCTTTTGAAACCGGGTTCGACCAAGTCAGAATAGTCATCTGTTACCCCCTCTATGCTGAATTGTATTCTCATGGATAGAATTTGGGAAATGCAAAGTCTTCTATGGCTTCTCATCATGACTTGGGATTCATTTGCACAATCCTCCCAAAAATCCTCTAGGTGGGGAACTACAAACATGTGAGATCTAAGACCTAGGCTCCCGCTAGCAAAGTTTTTGCTATCAAAGCCCGTTCGCTCTGTATAATACTTGAAATCAAAATGAGCAAGGTCACTTCCAATACTTATTGCATCTTCAATAGTCAGGCATGAAAACTTTCCTAGCTACAATGGGAAGATTTTCTCACCTCCTTCCCTAGGAAGAAAACATTTAACCACAATAGCAAGTTGTCTATAGACTTCTGCAAGGATGAAACAATCAAATGCATACCTAGGCAATTTTGCAGGGGCATCTTCAAAACCACCAATTCTTATATAAGAGAACCTAGGGAACTAAATATAAAAACTCCCAAATCTAGTTACAAACTGCTAAGCTTCTGAACTCATCCTCTTGGCTAAATCTCCAGACATCTCAAAACAAAGCTTACCCATAAAGGTATCATGAACCCTCCTGTAATTCTAAATCACATTGTCTTTGCGAAGCATAGGAAAATATTCAAATAAACACATGCCATTAATCCAAGGCTCATGAATCATACCATCCCATATCCTACTACATGCTAGATAATACATCAGATAAGAAGACATGAAAAGCTACATCCGGAAGCTTTGAACTATTGAGTTGTTCTCTCATAGATTCTGCAATTAATTCGGCCCAATCCAACTTGTGTTTTCCCTCTAAAACAATTTCTACATAACAAAACAACCAGTCTGAAAACAAGGAAGCCTCAGGTGACCCTCTAACTCTATGTAACATTACCATAATATCACTAATGTATGGATGCACATGATTTCTACTTAACTTTTTGGGTAAGCGGGAACCTCCCCTTTGAGCATTTAATAACCAGTGCTTTGCTATTGCAGTTCAGTTTGCATCAACATTTGGCTTGAACTTAACAAGAGATTGGGCAAGAGAGAAAGCAGAAAAAGTTTTCTCTTAAATTTGGAAAGCTAAAGCGATAATTCCTCTATTCATAGCCATTAACACCTCACCATTTCTTTTAAGAATTTATTCAGTTCACTGGTCATAATGTCTGATACACTCATGGACAAGTTCAAGGCATACCACTGCAGGAGGGAAGCAAGCGGCTACACACAACCCACTACTTAAAATTTCAAAAGAAGGAACATTCTCCTTGACAGACGCAATAAGCCTATCAGTTATTCCTTCAACATCATATCCCTCTAAATCTGTGTCTGTTACAATAGGATTTTTGCACACCAAACTAGACACACTCCCAAACAAATGGAATGTAGACTTCATTCTTGCAAGAACAGACTGAGAAATGCTACAGAAACTCTCGTCAAATTCACAAGCTCTTAAATTTAAACACTGGGTGAGTGATAGCCTAAATTACCTTAATCACTATGGAAAATTCTGCAACCGGAGCTCCAAAAACCCTTACCTCCACTCTTTGCACATACAGATAGCGACAATATTTCAAACAAAATAATGAATGCCAAGAAGGGTTTTAATAAGAAACACCATGAATGAGTAATTAATTGCCCATAATTAAGGCAATAAAAGCTCAAAGAATGAAGTGACCGCTCACACATAGTTATTTACTTCCACTTGCACAAAATTTTATGCCACACAAATTCCTCATTAATTTGACAACTCGAACATGACTTAACCACTGCCAATATCTTTCTTCATTAAAAGCCTTTTCTGAGTGGGGTCCACAACTGAAAAGATAGTGATTGACCTTTACTTATGCCACATGTCACTTTTAAAATCATTGAAGACTCTTGAACACTCTTGAACCAAGTTCAAGGTTGTTCATGTGTGTTCATCATTGTTCAAGTATGTTCCTTTTATATCCCGCTTCCATCTTCAAACTAGAAGTCCCATGCTTAACTATTAATTCCCATCTTTGATTAACCAAAAGCTTCTGAAGCTTGCAATCATGAAACACCTCTTTTAGCAAAAATGCTAATCACCTACAACCGTTTCATAAATATACGAACGAGCTTGAACACTCTTGAACACTCTTGAACCGAGTTCAAGGCTCTTCAAGGTTGTTCAAGCATGTTCAAACTTATTCAAGAAACACGTTAGAAAAAGATTTTCATTTTTTTTTTACAATAAAGGTGAAACACAAGGGAGATCCTTTCGCTGAGATTTTGAACATGAGGCCTTAGGCAGCTTGAGATTCACAAAAATAACAAGGGGACTCTAAAAATTAAACATAAGGACAAAGATCAAGATTTGGACTAACACCTAGACATCCCAATCTTTTTATCTAAGATCGTGTCTTCTTCTATGCAACAAAACCTCATAGTCATCAGGCAAGTAAGTCTACTTGAACTTAGTCACCATGCCCTTCCATGTGACTATAGGACTCCCTCCTTCTTTCTCCCTTTTAGTTTGAACAAACTTCCACTATGTGAGGGATGATCCTCTCAACCTATACTTGGCCACATTCACTTTTTGGGCTTCTTTTATACCATCACATTCTAAATGGTTCCCTATACTGTCAATCCAATCCAAAATTGAATCTGGATGTATTTGTCCACTAAAGAGTGGAACACTCTCCAAAGCTTTGCCACTTAAAGCCTTCAGTGCCTTTAAGAAGGGTTCTTCAGCAATAACAGGGTCAAGGGTTGGAGCTTCCTCTTCTAAATCCACTCCTTTCTCCCTTGCTTCTTCTTCTTCTTTCTGATCTATCCTATCTTTCATCTTATCATCTTTGTCTTGGACTTCTCCCAAGAGTTTCTCCATCTGAGACAACCTTTCTCTTAACAACTTGTTGTATTCTTCTTGCTCATCCACCTTTCTGGCTAACTCAGCATTAGTCACCATGGTTTTTTCTTCTACTAATCCCACTGGTGTGTTCTCTCCAACTGATTTAGTAGGCTGAAACATCCACCACAAGCTTGATCTTAATCAAGCTCTGATACCAATATGGTGTAAGTGTTCCTTAGGCTTGCGTGCACACTTTTCTAAGAAGACCTTCTTTGTCTTCTTCAAGGATCCTAATCTCCTCTAGGTCCTTATTAGGATTAGATGATTAACTAAGTCCTAATACAACTCTCCTCTAAGATTCTCACTCTTTGTGCTTCACCTTTGAAAGACTAACACCCTTTGGATACTTCACTTCTTCTCCTCCACTTAGAAGAATCTAAGTGCCAACTTCTCTCCATTCTTGAAATTCATTTTAGGGGTGTCCACCATCATGGAAACATTCCACTTTCTCCCATTTGGATCCATTTTTAAGGATCTCATAAACCTTTTTAGTCAAGTCCAAGTTTTAGTCTTTAAGAGGCCTAATTTCCTTGCAACCTTTTACACAGACCTTTTCCCAATTCTTTCAAAACTTTCCAAAAGAACTTGAAAAAATAATCCCACATTTAGGTACCCTTTATCATTTTACAAAGGATTTTTTAGGTTTTAGTCACCTAGGCCCTCTGTACATAGGGTTCCTACTATCTAGGACCAATAGGGCTAATAGGCCTAATTTCTAGGACTGACTGTATCTGAGTTTGAAACTCACCCAAAACTTGGTCTAATGGATTGGTATGAACTCAATCCTCATAAAATGTTAGGATATGACTATACCCTATCTTTAACTATACTTTTTCCATACAGTACTTCTCTACCCCGCAAGGAATCTTCAATTCTTCAATCCTAAACCTCTAACTGGGCATTGTCAGCTCGACTAGGGCTTAGTAGTAAAAATAGAAACTCGGCCCCTCCAGAATCCTACTCCTACATATGTATAGAATAATGACTCCCCTAACATATAAAACCACCCTTAGGAATATCTCATGGTTTTTTTTCATGGGGGAGCCATGAAATGACTAACTGGTCAGGACAGGACCAGTGAACACACTAAACACAAAACAATTTATCTAAGACCTTAGAATAACTCAAAACAACTAACTTAATGAATAGAAGATTCTTGTAACTATCCTATGAACACAAAACAATCATTAGTTTGAAGCTTTTAATCCATTAGATGGCACTGTCACAATGAAATGCTCATGTTCTTCACAAAATTAGAGTTGCGGAGCTATATTCAAAAAGAAATATTTCTTACAATCATCACTACTGATGAGATTCGAGCGTCTCCATACATTAGATGCCTTCTTCCATGTTTTTAGGGAATTTTGGTTGACATCCCACTCCTATTTTCTAAGGGGGTCCAAAGTAACCAAATGTTGCATGCAATGTTTGCAATTATTGCAAATGTTGTCATGACAATATTGTAACAACTTTTGGCATCTTTTCCATTTTGCCAACTTCCTAAGTTTTAGGGCCTCTAACCTCTTCATTTTGGTGAAGAATTTTTTGGTAAGAGGCTTTTCATTTTCTTAGTGGCTTGGAAGATCCATTTGATTGGTTGGAGCTCCTTTAAAAACCCTTGGTTCATCTCCATTGTTTCGGAGGTTCAATTTCTTCAACTATATTTTTTGTTATATCATATTTCCTATGTAAATTAAGGTTATTGTCCCCTTGTTAAAAATAATTAAAAAGGTTAAGGGAGCCTATAAAAATACTAATGTCCCCTAAGCATCTCTATGACAACATTTAAGTGTTTAGGACACATTCAAAGCTCAAATCCATCACTAAGCTTCTACACCTAATAAATTTAAAAAGCTACTAACAATGACTATTTCGGTGACCTTAGTCCTAATGACTAACTCACCTAGTCCACAATACTATGACCTACTAGGGTCCAAAGTAAACATACTATCTTGACTTGGCCAATGTCAAGTACAAGCCAAAACATCACAAATATGGAGGTTAGCCTAGTTGTGCTCCTGCACCAGTTTCCATGTTAAAATTCATGTGTTATGTGTGTATGATTCATTTCTTTACTATTTTGTATCTTACATAGCTAACTCTGGATTGATCGGTATACTCTGATTATTTACTGATTTTCAGTAAATAGTTATATGTCTTATCAATAATCAAGAAAAAATAAGGATTGACAGAGAAAACCGACAGACAATTGTTCATTATTAGTATTTTATGGCATGCATCTTATAGGGACATAATAATCTGAGATTTTCTGATTGGTGGTTAAGTTTGAAGGATAAAATTTGAAGCCACTAATTCACCCCCCCCCCCCCANCCCCCCCCCCCCCCCATCCCCTTTTAGTTATTACTAACAATTGGTATTAGATCTTGTGTGCTTAGAAAGGAAGGTTTCAACACCTAAGTCAAGATCACAAGATGAACAAATGATATGTGCCCAAGTTAAACAAAGATAACTTTGATTCATGGCAAAGCAGGATAAGACTCCACTTATCAGGTATTGGTAATGATGTTACTCAATTCCTAGATAATGAATATTTTTTTACCATAGGAGTATTGATATTGGATCAATTAAGAGAGAAGCATGAGCACAACTACATGGTCATAGAGATTTCTTCCTCACTCTCTGATGCTGAATTTGAAGATGTCAAAGATTTCAAAACTGCAAAGAAGATGTGGGACAAACTAAAGCTTGTACATGGAGGTGATACAAATGTTCTGAGAGCCAAGGCAGAAAGCCTTAGAATAAATTTTGATTATCTCAAAATGAAAGAGGGAGAAAACATCACACAGTACAACACAAGAATCAAAGAAGTAGTCAATGCTATACGTGGAGTTGGAGGTACACTTGAAGATGAGACAATGGTAAGTAAAATTTTAAGAACCTTATTGCATGTATATTCTATTAGAGTTTCTTCCATTCAAGAAATGAGAGTAGTAGAAAATAATATAGTTACTCTTGGTGGTTTAATTGGAAGACTGATTTCATTTGAGATGAATAACTTTGATAATAGTGTCTTACCAAACTTAGAGTCTACATTTAAGTCTTCTATGAGAATAAAAAAATCAAGTCATAGCCACACATATAGAAGAGATAGTGAAAGTGAAAGTGAAGAAGAAGATCTAGATGAAATATAAGCACTTATGGCTTGAAGAATACAAAGAGGCAAAGGTAAATACAAAGGCAAGTTACCACTTGTATGCTTTAATTATAAAGAGATTGGAAACTTTGTTGCAAGATGTCCTAACAGAAGAAAAGATGGCAGAGTTAATGACAAATCTTTTGAGAAGAAATCTGATAAAGGTGATAACAAGGATTATAGAAGTTACCGACAATCAGAAAGAAGAGATACGCAAGACTACAAGGACAAAGGAAAGAAAGCCAGCTACCTAGCTACTTGGAAAGATGAAGATATTGACACCAAACCTAATGAAGACATCGAGATGGTGTTTGCTGTTGTGAAAGATGATTCAGATGAAGATGAAAGGCATGTAGAATCTGCACTCATATATAAGGTGAGCAAGAATGACATCTAGATTATAGATAGTGGCTGCACCCACCACATGACTGGTGACAAAGAAAAGTTTAACACTTTTGAGTATTAATGGTGGTACAATAAGAATGGGTGATAATACACCTTGTCCAGTTGAAGGTAAAGGAACTATAATGTTGAATAACTTGATAAAATGTTAAAATTATTATTGGGTAAAAGGATTGAATTATAATCTGTTGAGTGTTTCTTAGCTGAATAATTCAGGTCACAAAGTAGCATTTGAGAATAAGAAGGCAAATATCTTCAATGAATTAGGAAGATTGATTGGTACCGATGAACAGATAAAATGTAACTTATTCTATCTGAATGATGCTAACACCACTTGCTTAATGACTAGAAATGAAGACATATGGTTGTGGCACAAAAGATTGTGTCATGTGAATTTTGACAACATTATGAAAAAAAGTAGGAGAAATGTAAGAGGAGTATCGACGATGACAAAGCCCAACAACATCATGTACAAGAATTGTCAAAAAGGTAAAATGACAAAGTCTAGTTTCAAAAGTAAAACCCATACATCTGATGAAATTCTAGAATTAGTCCATACTGATCTATGTGGACCATTGAGGACAAAGATTTATTATGGAGATAGATATTTTATTCTCTTTATTGATGACTACTCTAGAATGATGACAGTTATGTTTCTAACAGATAAATTTGAAGCATTCAAGATGTTTAAATGGTATAAGGCTATGGTAGAAAAAAAAAGTGGTAATTATTTGAAATGCTTAAGATCATATAGAGGAGGAGAGTTTATATCAGATGAATTCACTAATTTCTGCAATGAGCATGGTATAAAAAGACAGGTTTCTACACCAAGGACACCACAACAAAATGGGATTGTTGAGAGAAGGAATAGATCCATAGTTGATTGTGCTAGAACATTTATGATAGAGAAAGGCATCACCAAAATCTTCTAGAGGGAAGCTGTCAGTACTGCTGTCTACACATTAAACAGAGTATAATTGAAGGACACAAAGAAGACACCCTATGAGCTATGGTATGGTAAAACACCCAATGTAAGTTACTTCAAAATCTTTGGTAGTCAATGTTTTATCTTAAAGGATGATAGAAATGGAAAGCTTGATGCCAAGAGTGATGAAGGTATCTTTCTAGGGTGTTCTACCAAAAGCAAGGCTTATAAATGTCTTATTAAGGCCTCTAAAAAAATTGTTGAAAGTGCAAATGTGAAGATAGATGAATTTGTAGAAAAGAATGAGCTAGAAATCACAAAAGAACCAGAGGACTACAAAGAGTTTGTATATTGTGAAGAACCCAACACTCTTACCTAAGTAACAGTGCTTAATTCCAGAGCAACAGAATATTGTAACCGACAGTCAGGTTGCAAATACCGACGGTCAGGATTATGATCAAAATAATGTGCAAGGTGATGAAAAATATAATGAGGGACAAAATGATGATCAAGCTAATAGACAAAGAGTTGTACCTATACTTGCAAGATATGTAAGAAGGAACCATCCAGAGATCCAGATCATAGGAGATAAGAAAGCTAGTACAAGAGAAAGAAGTAAGTCTTTAAACTCAAGTTGTTTAATTTGTGAGTTTAAGCCAAAATTTGTCAATGTTGCACTTGATAATGAAGAATGGATAAGTACTATGAATGATGAGATTGAGTAGATTGAGAAGAACAAGACATGGTAACTTGTGCCAAGACTAGATGACAAGAATGTCATCGATACTAAATGGATATTTAAGAACAAGTTGAATGAGAATGGAGAAGTCAGAAGAAACAAAGCAAGACTAGTATGCAAGGGGTATGCACAAGAGGAAGGTATTGACTATGGAGAGACCTTTGCACCCGTTGCTAGGCTAGAAGGTGTAAGAATACTAATTGCTTATGCTGCATTCAAAGGATTCAAGGTATACCGGATGGATGTGAAGTCAGCATTCCTAAATGTAATACTTGAAGAAGAGGTATACATTGAGCAACCAGAAGGGTTTGTAGATCAAGACAAGAGAAACATGGTATGTAGAATTCATAAAACCTTGTATGGATTGAAATAAGATCCTAGAGCCTGGTATGAATGAATTCATTCCTATCTTATAAGTATTGGATTTGTAAGGACTAGTGAAAATGGTAATCTTTATTTGAAGGAAGATACGGATGCTAACACTTTGATTGTTGAAATATTTTTTGATGACATCATATTTGGAGGCAATGATATGCTATGCAAATTATTTGCTAATGAGATGAGCAAAGAGTTTAAGATGTCCATGTTTGGAGAGATCAAGTTCTTTCTTGGTCTACAAATCATTCAAAAAAGTGAAGGTATTTTCATTACACAGTCCAAATACATTAAAAAGGTCTTGAAAATATTCAAGATGGAAAATTCCAAACCAGTTGGAACACCGATGGCCACTGGATGTAAGTTGACAAAGGAGGAAAAGACAATAGAGGTAAATTAGACTTTGTACAGATCAATGATTAGAAAAATCATGTATGTTGTACACACTAAACTAGATATTGCACATGCAATAGGAATAGTTTCTAGATTTTCTGCTAACCCAAGAGAATCCCATATGACTACTGTGAAAAGGATTTTAAGATATCTGAAAAATACTGAGGAATATGGCTTATGGTATAGAAGAGAAGAAAAATTTGAACTTAAGGTGTTTACCGACGCTAATTGGGCTAGAAATCTTGATGACCGAAAGAGAACAACTAGAGGAGCATTCTTTATGGGTGACAGACTTGTCACATGGATTAGCAAGAAGCAAGGATGTATCTCTCAGTCTACTGCAGAAGAAGAGTATGTTGATGCTGCTTCAAATTACTTAAATATTGCATGGATCAAACAATTACTGGAAGGTATGCATATGAAGATCTTAGAACCAGTAATTATCTATTGTGATAACACCAGTGCAATAAAAATTTCCAAGAATCTAGTCATGCATGCTAAGACTAAACACATTGCCATCAAGTATCATTATTTGAGAGAACAAGTTCAAGCAAAGGAAGTGACACTTGAGTATGTGCAATCCAAAGAACAATTAGCTAATATCTTCACCAAGCCACTGCCCAAGGATACATTTGAGTACTTGAGAAAGAGCCTAGAGGTAAAACCCTTGTCTACCAATTAGTAAAATGACTAGAAGGTTGCATCAGCCTACATATTATCAGAATATCAATAATGTTGATGCAAGCAAAGAGATGAACTTCAAAGCTACATCTATATACAGATAGGTATATACCTTCACCAAGCACTAGAGGATATTGCTGATGGATAAGGGAAATTCAAAGAATATATTATGGATGGAGAGAAATGATTGTTTAACATGAATGTAAGATATTTGTTTGGCATTGTTGTCAAAGGGAGAAAAATTATCCATATTATCATATCTTTTTGGAAAGGGAAAGAGATTATCTGTTATCACATTACTCCAACAAGGAAAGATTATATCCTTAGGGAGAGAAATTCTATGGAAAGATTATACAAAGGGAGAGTTGCTTACAAGAGAAAAAGACATCAAAAGAGAAAGAAGAGTCAAGGGAGAGAAATTGACAATGAAAAAAACACAACACATCATAATACAAAGAGCTGCAAGAATAAAATCTAAGCTAAAACAAAGCTTACTGATGGTCAGACATTTATTGGTTATCAGAACAAAAAGATTGGTAGTTTTATGAATCTCAACTATTGTATTTCATATTGTATTAGAAATAGTATAGTGTGATAATATAGTATGGTGCCATCAATGCCAAAGGAAGAGATTGATGGAATGTAACTGATTGAATGTTTGACAATGTTAAGTTGAGGATAATGCAAGACATTAAATCGGTTCATGTATTATATTATCATTGATTCCAACTTGATATTATCTGTATGATCATATACATAATGCCAAAGACTTCAGAGAATAAAAGGAACAAAGGTTATGCTTTCAGCAATGCATAAAAGTCAAGTATTCACTAAGTGACAAACAACACTAATGGAGTGCACACTGGCAGACAGAGCAAAGAAGAACAGTCAAAGTGATACACAATGATTAGAAGTATAGTATTGCTCGATGAAGCTAAACCACAGTGATGCCTGATGAGAAAAGTCAGAAGGTTTCCCGACAAGTAAAATTCCAATGATGCCCGATGGACAGAGATCATGAAGCTAATTGGAGTCTCACCAATGGAACTGTCAGTCATCATTGACGACTAACTACAATAGTGACCGACGGAACAGAGAGTTTAGAAAATGATAAAATATCTAGATGGCAGAGCTAAAGATAGACTTAACTGGTTGTCTACTTTGTTTTATTCGACCAGAGATAAGTGATTGATTTAAAGATGATTTGTACATTTGGAAAGAAGTTGTCTATGAGACAAATTAGGAGTTATGCTTTAAATCTAATTGGCTGGATTGTTTTTCACGCCAAGAATCAAGAATCAAGAAATAATGAATATCATGTCTAGATAAGAGACAAGCTTAATTCATTTTAAAATGGGATTAAAGAGAGTGAATAAAAAGAGGATGCTAAAGAGAAACTGATCAAGAACATCTTCATGTAGTGCTGATCAAATAAGCTGAAGGAAGAGAGGATGAATTCTACAGACATCGAGGAATAGTGAGCACAACATCACAAAGCCAAAATTATGGAGCACAAAGAATTGAATTGATACATTGGTCAGAGAGGTAATGTACTTAAATAGATCTGAAAATATGCAATTCAAAGTTGCAATGTGAAAAGGTCATAGTGTTTTAGTTTAACCATTTAAGCATCAAGTCTCTTAATAGAGTAGGACTTAACAATCTTGTATATATTGAGGTACATCTCAAGGAGTGCCAAAAGGTTGATTCATGAAAGTAGTATTGGACTTTCCCGATACCTATTGATAGTCTAAGAAGGAGGCTAATTCAAGGATGGTAGCAATAGATGCCCGATACTAAGTGACAACCTTTGTATATAAAACCCTCTAACAAGGGCACACTTAACAATGTGTTTGTAACCTTTAACAAGGTTGGCTCCTAACAGGACTCACTTCAGAAGAGTGAAAATTTGGGGTACCAGTCCTAGTGGTTTTTCTCTTAATAGGGTTTCCATGTTAAAATTCATGTGTTATGTGTGTATGATTCATTTCTTTACTATTTTGTATCTTACATAGCTAACTCTGGATTGATTAGTATACTCTACTTATTTACTGAGTTTCTGTAAATAGTTATACTACTTATCGGTAATCAAGAAAGAATAAGGATTGACAGAGAAAACCAATAGACAGTTAATCATTATTAGTATTTCATGGCATGCAACTTGTATGGACATAATAATCTGAGATTCATTGATTGGTGATTAATTTTGAAGGATAGATTTTGAAGCCACTGATTCACCCCCCCCCCCCCCNATTCCCCCCCCCCCCCCCCTCTCAGTTATTACTAATAGTGGGTTCACCATGTTCCCTCTCCAAAACTACTTCAGAAGACATCCAAAGGCGGGAATAAAATCAACTCAACTCTAAGGAGTAGCCATCTTTACCAAGACCAACTAAAATCTCTATCACCTTTTCTAAGTAAACCTTGGACCAAAAGAGGCATTTTCTACTGCAGCAGGCAATATTTTGTAAGTTTTGGAAAAATAATCTATCCTACTTAGATTTCAATATTTGGGTATTTTCAAATTGGCTAAACATTGTCTAGATTGACTGTAGATGGTGAGTTAGGTTCCTCTTAGTTATTTTCAAAGATTAACATAGTAGATATAAAAATTTTAAATACAAAGGTTGATTCTATAACAATCATGGGTTGCACATGCAACAATGGTGCCCAAATTTTGGCAGTATGAAGAATGTCATCAAATTCATTTCATTTTGGATAAATCTCAAAAATATTCCAATGGAATAAAAAGGTGTAGATATCCTCCAAATTTTTTCTAACAAATTGGGTATCTACCTAAATCACTCACAAATGGAGAAAAGTACATCCCCAAAGCTTTTCTTACTCATGAATTGGGAAAAAGAGCTCCCAAGATCTCTCAAAATTATATCAAAGTTTGGAACTTGGGTTCAGGTTATTTTGTATGACCACATTTAGAGCAATATAGATCAAATGCAAGCCTCATACTTGTTTCAGGAACTTCCAGCACTAGATGAGGACCTTAAATGGAATATGGAGTAGGAAATATCAGATTGGGATAGGTGGGAGCTCCAAATCCCACACTTGGACCTTTTCCCAGAGCTATGGACTCAGAATGCTACATCAAGAATTAAGAAAGACATGACTGTAGATAATTTTTAAAAAGAGAATAATTTGTTTTTGTTGTTTTATACTGGAAAGTTATAGGATCTGCAAATCACAGTGGAAGAAATCTATTTCTATTAGCCCCTAAACAGAAAAATGGTGAAGTTTCTTAGAGAGGCGAGAATATTGATTGGGTGAAAAAACTTTCTCCAAAGTGGGTCTCAAGAACAAAGTAAAAGAAATATTTAGAGAGAAGACAAATAATATGCGTGGCTCAGTCCTGATGAAACCAGGGCTAATCAAAATTTTAATAAATAGAGAGATGATGGGAAAGAAACTCACTTTATCACAGAGTATATGCTCCAATACTAATCATATTCCAAGGCTCAATCACAAATGCATTGAACAACTTATCACCCAATGTTTCTCAGAGGTGAAAACAAGCATGATTGCAAAATAGAAAATCAAGTCATAGCAGAAAAAGAACCCCCAGAAGAACAACTCTTCCCATCTAAAAAGCATAATGATATGGAAAGATACATAGCGATGGAATCTAATATCATTTCTCTCACAAAGTGTGCTTAGTTTTCTTATACAGAATGCACTGAGGACAAATCTATAGCTTCCCCTCAAAGAGATATGGAGGATGAAATTTTACAAACCAGGATTAGTGACATGTGCAAATTAGCCAGGGCCAAAACACTCAATCTTCAAAACTTAGAGGTTTTGGAACCTATGACATCTAGTAACAGCTTCAGATGTAGAAAATCATCTAGAATTTTGGCTAAAGATATGGATGGTAAAGCATCTACTGCTAAGAATTTTGGTATGCTTAAATAAAAGGAAAATTGTAGGAGACAGATGGAAAAGTCAATAAATCCTTATCAAAATACAAAATGAAAGGGGGGATTGTGCCTTTGGAATCAACATCAAAAAACAAATTCTGAAAGGAATCAAGGAAGGATAATTCATCCAAACCTCAAACGAAGTATTGGCCTCATGGATCTCCCATTTCCCCCAAACTGAAGATAGTGTATGATCTCTGTTGTTTCTCTAGTAATACTTCTTACCCATACAAGACTACCAAGTCACTCACTTTTATAGAACTACTCCTAGAAGCAAATTATGTGGAGGATGAAGAGAGATTAAATGACATTGAAGATATAGTATTCTACATAGAATAATCGGAGGAATACCCCTTAATTCATCCCAATGGGAGAAGTCCAAAAATATCTCCTTTGGCCTCTCTAGTGTCTTTGAAACACAGTAATAACATAGGCATTCAGAAATCCACAACAAAAAACTCTCTTCCAGATTGTGGGGCTATTCTTAAAAAAGGGAGAGGGAGGAAATCACTAGCAGCATTAAGATCTAAAGATGGGGATGATATTGATCGAACAAATATCACAGCATACTTACAGTTAGGGGAGGGGAAGGTCCTTCCCAAGTTACAATGAAAATTATATCATGGAATGTTAGGGACCTTAATGCCCCTAACAATTAATGAGTGGTTAAACATTACATTCTTTCTTCTAAGGCTAATGTAGTATTATTACATGAAAAAAAAATGAGTTGTGAACAATTATGAAAGCTCACCAAAGATCTAGGTAACTGGTCAATGGAGGGGATTGAGTCCATAGGCTCCTCTTGAGGCATCACAATTATTTTGAATTCTACACATCTCTCTTGATAAAAGTTGGTTAGAAGTAGTAACTAGATAGGTGGGGAATAGGAAGCTTGGTCTCCAATTTACGCTTCTCTATTTTAAATGTATATGGGCCAAATTTCAAAATGAAGAAAATAGAATTTTGAGAGGAGATCAGTAGTTGTCTAGCAGATTGGTCAGATAATAACATTATTCTAGGGGGAGACTTCAATGCAATAGTACATCCATCTGATAAATTAGGGGGCTCTCAAAGGGAATCTCAAACCCAATCTGATTTTAAGAATTGGCTACAAACTAAGAATCTCATGGAAATTGAACTTGACAATGGAACGTTCACCTGATCAAACAGAAGACTTGGTTCTAGTGATATCTCAGAAAAACTAGATAGATTTTTCTTTAAAGGAGACTTAACTTCCTTCCCATCCGATATGAAAACTTCAATCTCCCCAACTTCAGGTTCATATTAGTTCCCTATTCAACTTGAAATATTGGGGGAAGACAAACGTTTGTTTTTCCCATTCAAATTTGAGAACATATGGCTTAAAGATGAGAATTTCTCTAAATTGGTCTGGTCAAAGGATCAAGGATGTTTTTTTTGGTTTCTAAACTTAAGCACATAAAACTAAATATGATCAACTGGGATAGAAACCATTTTTAAAATATCTTCTCCTCCAAATTGGATATTGAACAAAGGCTAAAGGACTTGAATGAAATCATCATACAGCAGGGGATGAATAGTTATTTGTTTAACTCAAAAAAAAAAATTCTAAGGGAACATGAAGATATACTAGCTAAAGAATAAATATTTTGGAGACAGAAATCTAGAAGACTTGGGTAGAAGTAGGGGACAAAAACACAAAATTCTTTCATAATAGTACTAAACAGCGCAGGAGTTCCAATACAATCCATAAAATATCAAATGTGGACGGGGATATACTCCAAGATCAAAAGGATATTCAAGTAGAAATTGTAAGCTTTTACACAAACTTGTTAAATAACTCAGTGTGTTCACTTATTCAGACTTAGAAAGACATGTTGATTGACATTCCTAAGATTATCACTCATGAAGATAACCAATTCCTTTTGGCCAAATTCTCAGAAGAGTAAATTTTTCAAAACATTAAGCATATGGCTCCTAATAATGCCCCTGGCCCAGACGGATTCTCCCCTAGCTTCTTTCTACACTACTGGCACATTCTAGGGAAAGATGTCACAGAGGCTTTAGAGGTGGCTTGTTCTTCAAGTAGATTTCTAACCAAAATCAATATAATTTTATTGCTTTAATTCCCAAAAAAGATCAATCTAGCAATATGGATGAATTTAGGCCAATAGCTCTTTATAACATCATCTACAAATTGTTATCCAAAGCTTTACCCAATAGCTTTAAAAAATGACATTCTAAGATCATAAGGGAAGAACAAATAGGGTTTGTTCTTGGGCGATCAATTCTAGATGGAGTCATCATTTCTCAGGAAGTCATCCATTCTATTCAATGCAATAAAAATCAAAGCATGATTATTAAACTAGCTATATATCAAGAAGGCATATGATAAGGTGGAATGGAGATTCTTAGCCAAATACATGAAATAATTTGGGTACTCTAAAGCCTGAATCAATTTAATTTATTAAACTGTATATCTACTCCCAAATTTTCCATCCTTATCAATGGTTCCCCACATGGTTATTTTGAAGGTTCTAATGGGATCAGACAAGGGGACCCATTATCACCCTTCTTATTTATCCTCATGGAAGAAGCCTTGGGGCGTAGACTTATCAGTTTACATAATCAAGGCTCAATTAGTGGTGTGGAAATCACCTTGGTTGTAAGGGCAGTTACTCACCAGTAATTTGTAGATGACATTCTTATTTTTGGCAAGGGCATCATTGGGGAGACTTTGCAAATTAAGAAAACCCTTGATAATTATGCATTAGCTTTAGGAAAAGTTGCTAATAAAGATGAGCCTCTAATTTTCTTTTTTCATACAAAGAGGAAAATTTAGCATCAGATAACAAAGGTTTTGGACTTCAAGACTGGATCTCTCCCGTGTTCTTACCTAGGAATCCCAATTGACAAAGCTATAAGAACATCATCATTTTGGAAACCTATTAGTGAAAGAATGGATAGGAGAATGGAATTATGTAAATTATAATGGTTACCATGGGCAGTTAGAATTGTTATGATTAAAGCTACTTTGGCAGCTAATCCCATTTATCTAATGTCTTGTGTGGCATTACCAATGGGTAGCTATATGGAAATTGTCAAAAAACTCAAGAAATTCTTCTGGCAAGGCATGGACACCAAAAGAAAATTTTCCATCATTTCATGGGATAAAATATGTAGTCCAGTGGAGGCAGGGGGTATAGGGATCAAAAACTAACTTTGGCAGAATTGGGCTCTTGGAGTGAAACTTTATTGCAAAATTCTCAAAGAACCAAATATCAAATGGGTAACGATTATTAGAGGGATATACTTCCACAACCTTAATGAAGTTGAAGTTTCTAGAGTCATGGAACTCCCTAGGGGATCCATAATTTAGAATTTTATTTCAAGATCTAGGGGCATTATTGAGGATCACATCTCCTAGAACATCAAAGATGAGAGTAGAGCTCTTTTCTGGGATGACTCAGGAGGGGGTATCCTAGCATAAAATTTTTTTTGGGATCAAATAGAATTAGCATAGTGTGTTTAGATCAGTGGGGGGTCTTGGTTAAATATTACTTATCACCTTCCTCGGTGACAAATGCAATTGGTTCTTGGCATTGGAGTCATTTTGCAGAACTCAACTTAGACCATACGGACTTGGAACATCTTAACAAGATTCTTGAGGATAGATTCTTTCTGTTTAAACAGGGAAAGGATGAAATCATTTGGAATGGGTCAAAATCAGGGATTTATAATGTGAAGGATGGATATAGACTAAATTTTAGGTTTCCCCCTAGAAACCCAATCCCAGAACTCTAGACAACTATGTTGGAACAAGGTATGTCTTCCAAAGGCAGGCTTATTCTCTTGTGCATCAATCCAAGACAGAGTCCTCACTGCTGATTGGCTCAAGAAATTTTCATACCATGGCCCTTCAATTTTCACTTTGGGTATGTGCAAGATCACGGGGGGCCAAAAAGTGGAGATGTGAAAAAAATCCACTTTTCACTCGTCCAAAAGCACATGAAAGCGCTTGTTGAATATTTAGTAGGCCTGGGTGTCAGTACACCTTGGAAAACCTGACACCAAAGCACAAGCCTAATTGGGTACATAATTTTTTTGGGTACCTGAAACCTGTGGCATAAATCAAAAACCCGCGAGCCACTTTCCTCATTTCTCTCATCACTTTAGGTTTCAAAAACGGCTAGATATATCATATACATAATTTTTTTGGGTACCTAATTGCTCCAACAACAAATTTGACTCCACAATTTATCTGGTAAGTAAATTCTTGTTATGTCTAGATTGATTTTTTTCTTTTTCATGTTAAATGTAGTTTTTTTGGTAAAAATGGGGTTTTGTATTGATTTTTTTAATAATATATGAAATCAATTTGAAATTTATATTTTTTTATTATTTAATCAGGCATGGATGACAACAATGAAGATAATAACCCTCCCTTGCCAAATAATGATCCCCAAAACAATCCAGAACCGCTTCAAAACCCTCAATCTTTAGAGGATTTGATACAATAGAATCTAAACACTATACGAGGCTTCAAAAACACATATAATAATATACCTACCTTAGCTCCTATGCTTTCCACCCTAAATACCATTGTTGAAAACATTGATACCCTTACGCAGCAACATAATGTTGCTCTTCATTGGCATGATGATATGCACACCCAATTTGATGATGGGCTTGACCATGATGGGATTGTTGCCCTTAATATAACTAAGGAAGATATAGCCTCCCTTTTTGTTAATCCTAAAACCGGATTAAAATTTGACCCCAAAAAGCCAAAATTATCAATAAAATGGTGCA
>MU217649.1:0-23717 GCA_018584345.1 Thuja plicata
TATGTATATATATATATATGTGTGTGTGTGTGTGTGTGTATGTATATATATGTATGTATGTATGTATGTATGTAGATATATGTATATATATATGTATATATATATAAATATATATATACATATATCTATATATATATATATGTATGTATATAGATATATGTATATATATATGTATATATATATACATATGTATACACACACACACACACATATATATCTGCCTAGCAACTATAATCTTGTAACTACTTGCAACTACCTCCTTGTCTCTAGGAGGATATTTATTATACATAATGGAACCTATTAATCACAAGAGATTCCTATTAGGATAGTGCAACTACAACCATATCAAAACACAATTGTCCATTTCCTTCGAGGTAAAATAATCAATGAATGATTCGCTGGAGATAACAAGTTGCCTCTTTGAGTGAATCTTTAAGCATTCCAAGTTGCCTCTTTGAGTGAATCTTTAAGCATTCCATGTCCCTCAACTGATCAACATTACTAGCTTATCCTATTTGACTATTTTAGACCTTCTCTATACATTATTGTATGAATCGTAACAATCTTTGGCTACATGAGATGACTTAGTTTAACATTATTTAAGTCTTGCAAGTAGTGTTAGGATCTAAATAATCACATACAACACATATCCACCCATCTTCGTCACATTTAACCATGTAATATTAATATATTATTATAATTCATTAATAAACATCAAAATGTGTCATATGTATCTTTGGTATGCCAAAAATAGTCAATTCTTAAGGTGTGTCTCACAACACAATAAACTTATAAAATTGTAACTAAAGTCTACAAAAACCATATAAAAATACAATTACTAAACCCATAAGAGAGATTCAAATTAAAGGATTTTAATTGAAGATGGATAGATCAAAGCCTCTCAAGCTAGACCTCCATGGATATAACCCCTCTAGTCTTAAATCATACCTACATTGGAGTCTCATTTGCATCTATCAAAATGTTGACAAGAAAACACTTTTGCTTTACCTTTTGGGGTCTTAAATGAAGTGATTTTGATATTATGTATTGCATGCAGGTATCCCTTATTATAAGCTTTTTAAAAGTATAATTTTGGTTATATTAAATTTGATTACTATATTTATTTATTATTCCTTGTGAATTTAGTTTTTTCACAAAACATCAAGGTCTTATTTCATAGATGTAAAAAATAGAAAAATAGAGAAAAAAATTATACAAAAATATGTAACATAGATATTGATGTTATTATTTCAACAACAAAAAAGTTAATTTAAGTGAATCCAAAAAAAAATGTTATATCAATTGAACTTGTGTTTAAATTATAGCTCATCTAGCTTCAAAAAGCTTAAAAAAATAAACAAAATTTGTACGCTACATATTGGTGTTACAAATCTATGTTTTAAAATTTATATTTTATCATTTTTACAAATAATGTTATGCTATACTGAATATATGTCACAATTTGAAAAAAAAGTTAATTATAAAAAAACAAGTTATTAAAAGTTTTGTAAAAAATCCCACAAATTATTTCTTAATTTTACAAAATTGTAGAGTCGTAAATTGTAACCCTTTACAATTTCACACTCCTTTTGGGCCCTTACTTTAGTGTGCCACTTTCCTACATCATTTTAAGCTTACTTGGGGTTCTATCCAATTTTAACTTTCAAAGCAATTTATCCAACACTTAATATTGTCAATCCTAATATAAATGCAAGCATGCTTTCATGGTGGATTTTGTTACGATTTAACATGTTGTATGCATCAACACTTGGAGGACTTATCTAAAGAGAATTACACCACCAATCAAAGGGATAATCATTTCATCTTAAAATTTCAATTAAGTGTTTCCTTCATATTTAACCTCTTTCCTACCAAGGTTAAGCTCTCTAATAACCTATTATTATAGTGGAAGTTAATGCCTGCCCAAGGTTTGACTTAGGCAAGCCCCTATATAACCAAACACCATTTTCTTCTCACTTTGCATATTTGCAAGCTCAAAAATAGGTTATAGGTTCAGTTTGAGGCTACATAAGCATAGTTTGAATATAAATAGAGGAAACCAAACAAAGTTTAGTAGAAAGGGAAAGGAATAGGACACCTAGCACCATAGTCCTCCTAGGATAGAGTGATAATCACCATATTCCAGTTTATTTGACTTACAATTTGACCAAAAATTGTTTAGAGGCTTCTAAGACTAGTTTGATCCCTAGTTAGCACCTGGAGACTTGCTAGGACTACGAGGCCTAGTTACAACATCTAGCCATTTTGAGTTGAGATTCCAGACATAGATTCCTTTCCATATCCTCTTTCTAGTTCTATACAATCTTAGTTGATTCTCATTTGTGTGTTTTCCTATTTGTGTTGACTATTGTAAAATTTGCACCATTTATCCTATTTCTTGCATTTTTTTATTTCTAATCATATCCAATCATAATAAATCAAAAGAGGACAATTAAACATATAGTGCCCAATTCTTCCAACGGTTTGAAGTTGGGCTTGATTAATTATCCCCTAATACAAAGGTGTTAGGAAATCATTTAGATAGTTTTCATTCTTAGACTGGATCCTATTTTCCGACATTGCAAAATCTCAAAAATTACTAATGCACATCATTTTCAAATTCTTAATGGTTTAGTTGCTTTTGGTGTTAAAAAGTTAAAATTTAGTTGCTATAGGTGTTAAAAAGTTAAAAATTAGCAAAATGTTGATTTCAATGTCGTACCTTAGCTAGAATGTGGGACATAATATTGTGGTCTAACCCTTTTATGAGTGACATTGGTATAAAATAAGGGTTCTCTATGCTCTCTATCTTTCTTGGCTATATAAAAAATTATAAGAATGGTAAACTTGTAAGGAGGGGACAATGTTCTTTTAGGACAATATATTGCACGATTCCTCTCTTGTATTTCCTTGATCTCATTTTGATTTCTAGATCAAGAAAAGAGTTTTAAGAGCACTTACATGTCTTAAAGCACTTTAACAAGGGTGTGTTTATGCAATTCAACATTAGAAAGATGAAGATCACATGATATTCTCCAATAGAAGGAAGAAACACCATCTCAACTTCTATTTTGGAGGGAATATTTTAGATTTGAGATTTTATAATATTAGATATTTCCATAATGCTCCATAGATGTGAATTACGGGCTAGTAGCATGTAGATCATTGCTCTCAATTCAATCTTTTTGTGCTAGTAGAACTTTAAACTATGATGAACTTTTAAGTACTACTCTTTTTTTTACTATCAATGGGAGGTGGTGATCAATGAAGGTCACATTTTAAATTTGATGGGGTTGAATATTGCATCATGAAATAATAGAGTTTCATCAATATCTAAGGTAAGTTTAATTCTGATAAATTTTAAGAATTGCTCAAAACAAGAAGATATATTTGTAACCATTGATTAGATTGGCGAGGCTTGCAAAATGACACAATTTCTCAACATATGAGAGTTATCTATTTGATACTTTCTTCGTATCACACTATTGGTTCATCATGACGAGTGGTGTTAGCAATGGGCCCTAGTTACTTTTCAAAATGTTTCTAGAAGCAAAAGACATATGGGATCACATTAGACATGTGGAATTATCTTGCAAGCCCTTGATGTTAATAGTTTGATAATTTTTTCTATTACGCCATTGGTACTTTTGTAGCCAAGATGGAAGTGGAGGATATACATATAGTTTGATAAATTTTTCTATTGTTCCATTGGTACTTTTGTAGCCGAGATGGAAGTGGGGGGTCTCCATTTTTGAAGGTAAGTGAAATTGTTAATTATTTCTCAAAGATCAAAATCTGGTGCAAGACATGAATTTTTTTAGTCAAACAACTCCATTTTGTTGTGCCATTGGTTGAAGGTGTGCAAGTCATCATCACTACGACCTCACATAGAGATCATGGTTAATTGACACTCCATACAAGGGATGAAAAAGTTGATATTTTTTCTTGTTGTGTCATTAGTAAAAAAATGAATGTATATAATACAAAGGCCACTAAATTTGTTGGGTATTTTGGTCTAAAATTTATATATTTTTAGTTTCTAGAACAATCAACGTGTTGATCTTGTTGGAAAGGAAATTTAATACCTAATCACTTCTTGATTTAAAGGTTTTTTTTGACATGTAAGGGCTTAAATTGTTTTTGGTGCCATTTCCAAGAGCATTTTTTAAAATTATAATTATTAGGATCTTCTTAGATATAGTAGGAATTAATTGACAAGAAGGTGTTGTAATATACTTAAGCCTTTGGTGCAGGAGCACCCCTCCCAAGATGTAATAAAATAGGATTTGATAGGCCTTAGATGCCTTAAGGATCATTGGATCCATTGGATGTAATAAAGGACCTAATTGTAAGACCATTTGACACAAGGTGCTCTTATAAACCTTGGGGTCAAAATTGGTCAAAGGGTTAGTAAAGATGATTTTTGTTGTTTTTAGGTGTCTTAGGTTGTCTTGAGTGGAAATTCACTCACTTAAGGTCATTAGAGGTCCTAGGGAGTAAAGGACAATAAATTCACAAAAATGTTGCCAAAGTTGCTTAGCAACTTTTGCAACTTTTAAATGCAATTTGATTGCAACCTCCCCAATGGTCCAAAAGGTTTGAAAAGTAGTTAAAAACATTGTATTGGAGACATATATGTCCATGAATGTAGAAATTGAAGTTGATGTTCATGTATGAAAATTTTGGTGGCAGAATTGAAGGAATAAAATATTGTTTTCCTGGAAACTGTCTCTAATTTTTATACTTTATGATTGCACTGTTATTGGAAGGTGTATTTTTTCTTCATGGTTGGATAGTATATTAGGTTGTGCCTCCAATGCATTTGTTCTAACATGTTTTTGTGGAAGATAAAGGAAGATATTTGATGTTTTGTTAGATTAGTCTAGAAACACTAGTTTCATTAGGGTCCTGTTACTTGCAAAACCGTTGTGGGATTCACATGGACTTTGGTGAAATGAAATTAGGGAAAGGGTACTTTAATATTACAAGAGAATAGGGTAGGAGGAGTTCATTGGATAATATTACTACCAAGCCCTAGTCAAGCATCCCTTATGCACTCGGTTACAATTCAATGCAAATCAGTGCGCAAAACTCAGTAGGGAGTGGTTAGGATAAATTTAATGGTCGATTGGGTGTTCTTGGTGTATAAAAATATTCCCTATGTGTTGGATTTGTTTATTCAATCCATTATTGAGTACTTGCTTCATAAATTAGACCTAATTAGCCCTATTAGGTCTCTGAACTTTGTATGTGTTTGGGGGTACAAAATTGGAGTTGGGAGATAAATCTTTTAAGTTAAATACACCTCCAAAAAGGGTATTTGAAAGTGTGATTTTTTATACATATACTTTTGAAGTTATAAAAGTAAATATTGAAAAAAAACCCATTCCTAGGGCTACTAGATAAGCCTGTCTCACAAGGCCTAAAACACCAATTTGGCTTTTGAGACCAATAGGACTTTGTAGAAGTCTTTAGAGGGTCCTAACTTGAATGTTTGGGATTATTATAACCCTAATACACTCCTTATGGTGGAAAATTGAGTATTTTTGCACAAGTACATTATAAATGGAAGAGTTCTTGTAAAGAATTATGACTAGAAGTTTGGAACACACCAGCCTAGTGTGATCAGAATGTTGTGGTGACATCGTAGCTTAACAAAGGAGTTGAAGAAAGTTAAGGAGTGATAATAATGATTTCATTGAAGGATTGTTGAAGAGAAGAATCCAAGTGATATCTTACTTGTGTCTTAAGGGCTAGGAGAACAAGTAAAGTTGTGGTTGAGCTCATTTTCAACCTTACCCCGCTCCTCTCTGCATCAAGTGGCTTCAAAGATTAGGAGAATCCTCAGGGGAAGGATTATAATATATGTCATCAGAAGATTTATAATAAGAGGCCCAAGAAATGCCTCCAAAACTAACGAATGTAGAGCTTGCCAATATTGTGCAAGAGCAAGAAGAACTAAATAGATGGATGGAAGTAGAGCTAGAAAGGTTGAAGGAAAAAGTTGATAGAAGGGGTGAAGAATGCTCAGAAAAAGATAAATAAGGGGAAGAGGAGACATCCCCTAGGAAAGAAGAATAAGAGGTTCCTCTAGAGCATAGGTACCTTTTAAATGACCTCAAGTATGTGGAGAGAAGGACCATGGACAGTAAACTAGATCTTCCCATCTTTAGTGGGAAGATGGATCCTGATTTAGTCATGGATTGGTTAGAGTCCTTAAATAGTTTATTTTAATGTGAGGAGATACCTGATAACTATAAGGTTAAGGTGGTGAAGTCCAAGTTGAAAGGAGCAGCGCTAACATGGTGGAACTTCATCCTAGGAGAAAGGGTGAAGGAGGGGAAAAGTATGATAGCCACATGGAGCAGAATGACTGCAAAGATTAAAGAAACCTATATTCTAGAAGACTATGAAGTCCAAATTCATAAGAGAAGACACAATTTGAGACATAAGGAAATGGATTTCAGTACCTATACTGAAGAATTTCAGAAGCTTAGTGTGAAGTCCAAGAAAAGTGAGACTGAAAGTGAAAAGGTGGTCGGGTATTTGAATGGCCTGAGGATAAATATCCAGGATGAATTGAATCTTTTAAACCCTGATACAATTTATAGATGCTATTAATTAGCATTGAAGGTAGAAGAGAAGATAAAAAATAATACAAGAGCAGAATAACAGAGGAAGGGGGAGGAATGCTAGAGGAAAGGAATGTTTTATGGAAGAGGACAGAGTTTCAAACCTCAAGGAGATTCAAATCATGAAGGCTCTCAGGGGGAGGGCAGTTCTAGAGGTAATTTTAGAGGTAGAAGATCTAATAGAAGATGAAGGTTTGGAGGAAGAAATGTGGGTCCCTTAAGATGTTTAAACTGCAATCAAGTGGGTCATCCTGCCCACAGGCTCCCGGAAAGGACAAGATCAAACACACAAGGTGACAGAAGAACAAAATTTATCCAAGATGATGCCCAAAGTGTTAAATCACCATCCAAGGAGTTGGAACCAGAAGAGGGAGTATGTCTAATGATGAAAATAACTATATTGAAGGTCCCTGCAACCCAAGAGACACCACAAAGGAAGACCATCTTCAACATAAATTACAAAATCCATGGTAAGGTATGCAAACTCATTGTTGACTCTGGTTCCACAAAAAATTTGGTATCTAAAGAAATGAAAGAAAAGTTGAATCTGGATAAGATTCCCCATCCTTACCCCTACAAGGTGTCTTGGCTTACAAAGGGGCAACAAACTTTAGTTGATGAGAAGGCACGGGTAGAATTTTCAATAGGAGAATACAAAGATAAGGTGTTATGTGATATTGTAGAGATGGATGGATGCCATGTAATTCTAGGTCACCCTTGGCAATATGACCTTAAGGACCAACATGATGGGATGGAAAACACCTACACCATCAATAAGGGTGGGAATAGTTACATCATGAAGTCCTTTCCTGATCCAAAATTTGATAAGAAAAAGTAACCTATGATCATATTGGTAGGAGAAAAGGAGATGCTAGAAACCATCAAAGATGCATTTGTAGGTATGATTTAGTATTGAAACCCAAGGAGAGAGTGGAGAAAGAAAATACTGAGAAGATACTCAAGGAGGTTGATGAATTGTTGGAAAAATACAAAGGTATAGTTGAAAGAGACTTACCTGATTCCCTCCCACCCTTAAGAGACATATGTCATCATATTGAATTCATTCCTGGTGCATCCTTTACTAAAAAGGCAACATACATGTTGACCCCTGATCAGAATGCAAAAATTTCAAGGCAAGCACAAGAGTTGTTACTTAAAGGCATAATTTAAAAGAGCCTAAGCCCATGTGCAATACCTAGTGTACTAGCACCCAAGAAGGATGGAAAGTGGAGACTTTGCACTGACTCTAGGGCAATAAATAAAATTACAATCAGATACTGATTTTCAATTCCCAGAATTGAAGACCTACTGGATCAATTAGGGGGTGCATGTTATTTCTCCAAGATAGACCTTAAATCAGGATATCATCAAAACATGATAAAGCCAAGAGATGAGTGGAAAACAAATTTTAAAACCATAGAGGGACTGTATGAGTGGATTATAATTCCTTTTGGTCTCAGTAATGCTCCTAGTACATTCATGAGATTAATGAATGAAGTAATCCATGATTTCATTGGCAAATTTATTGTTGTATATTTGGATGATGTACTTGTTTTTAGCAGGTTAAAGGAAGAAAATTTGGATCAACTCAATCAGGTCCTAAGAAGACTCCATGAACACTAATTGATGATATATTTAGAGAAGTGTGATTTTATGGAGGAAGAGCTTACATGCCTTGGCTTTGTCATCTCAAAAGGAACACTAAAGATGGATCCAGAAAAGGAGGATGCAATTTTGAATTGGCCAACCCCAAAGACCTCAGGTGATGTCACAAGATTTCATGGATTAGAAACATTCTATAGGAAATTCATCAAGAATTTCAGTCAAATATGTGCACCACTATTGGATACTATCAAAGGAGGCAAAAAGGTAAATTTTGAACGGAACACTAAGGAAAATGAAGCATTTGAATACCTTAAGAATAAAGTAGCCCAATTTCCTATTCTCATTCTCCCTAATTTTAGTAAGCTTTTTACTGTGGAAATAGATGCAAGCAACCTAGCTAGTGGGACATTACTTAGCCAAGAGGGCAGACCTGCTACCTTCTTCTTAGAGAAACTTAATGAAGCTAAGAAGAAGTATAGTACCTATGACCTAGAGCTCTATGCCATGGTCCAAGCCCTTAAAAAGTTGCAACATTACCTTATGCCCCATGAATTCATTGTCTTCATAGATAACCATGCCCTAAGCTATCTAAATGGACAAGAGAAGTTAACTTGAAAATATATGAAATGGGTAGAACAACTACAAGCTTACACTTTAACCATCAAGCACAAAAAGGGCCAAGATAATAATGTAGAATATGCTCTCAGGAGGAGTGTCAATTTGATACAATAATTACATGTACAAAGTATAGAGATTGATTCCCTGAAGGAGTTGTATAAGTATGATCCAGATGTTGGAGAAATATATCAGCTTTGCACTACATTTTCTGATACTTACCATACTTTATACTCTGATTATTTGATTCAAAATGGTCTTCTATTCAAGGGGGACAACTACGTACCCCAAAATAATCAATGATGGGTAACTTGATTAAAGAAAAGCACTATGGAACATTGAGTGGTCACTTTGGTATAGATAAGACTCTTGAATTGGTTAGGAGACATTATTAGTGGCCCAGAATGCAGACTAATATCAAGAGATTTGTGGAGTCTTGTGTCATTTGTCAGAGGGCTAAAGGGGTAAGTACTAACCAAGGTCTCTATCAACCCCTACCAATTCCACCAAAACCATGGGAAAGTGTGAGCATGGGTTTCATCATGGGACTGCCTAGAATAAAATAGAGCTTTGATAATGTTTTTGTCATAGTGGATAGATTCAGCAAAATGGCATACTTTGTCCTTGAAAATCAACTAATGATGGATCTCAAATTGCTAATATTTTCTTCATATAAGTGGTCATAATTCATGGTTTTCCTCTCTCTACTGTGTCAGATAAAGATGTGAAATTCCAAGGTCACTTTTAGAGTACTCTTTGGAAAAATCTTGGCACAAACCTTTCATTCAGTCCTGCATACCATCCCCAAACAGATGGGAAGAATGAAGTAGTGAAAAGGTCCCTAGGTAATCTCTTAAGGTTCCTCACAAAGCAATATGGTCAATCATGGGATTCCATTCTTCCTCAAGAAGAGTATGCTTATAATGATACCATTAATAGAAGCACTAGTAAGACACCCTTTCATATCAACTATGAATTACATCCTAAAGGAGTTATGGAGTTAAGGGATCTACAAAATGAATGCAAAGTAAGTGCACAAGGAGAGGAACTAGAAGATCTGATAAAAAAAAGTACATGAGCAGGTCAGGGACACATTGAAATCCAATACAGACAAGTATAAGGTTCAGGTAGACCAAAAGAGGAGACAAGTCACTTTTAAGGTGAGAGACAAAGTATGGACATACCTTAAGAAGGTTAGGCTACCTAAAGGAAAGCACACCAAGTTGCAGATGAGAAAGATAGCCCCCCGCAAAATCATTCACAAGTTTGGGTAAAATGCTTATGAAATTTATCTACCTCCTATTGTTTCCATTTTTCCAAATTTTAATGTCTCTGATCTTAGTGCTTTCAAGGGTGATGAAAGTTCTGATGGTTCTTTGCATGATGTAGACGATGAAGAAGATGAATAAATTAAGGATATCCCTACTAAACAACCAATGCAATTAGAGAATATCTTGGACACCAAGGTGGTAGAACAAATAACGAGGAACACTTACAAGCACTATTTGGTAAAATGTAACGACCTACCTGATCTAGATGCTACATGGATAGATGAGCATATCCTAACAACACATGGTAGTACATTGGAGGAGTTTCTCTCAAGTGGGAAATTGAGTTCTCAAATCTAAGGTAGTATGGTTCATGATATCCCCTCCCAAGATGCAATAAAATAAGATTTTATAGGCCATATATGCTTTAAGGATCATTGGATCCATTGGATGTAATAAACGACCTAATTGTAAGACCAGTTGACACAAGGTGCTCTTATAAACCTTGGGGTAAAAATTGGTCAAAGGGTTCATTCATGATTATTTTTGTTGTTTTTAGGTGTCTTGGGTTGTCTTGAGCGGAAATGCACTCACTTAAGGTCTTTAGAGGTCCTAGGGAGTAAAGGACAATAAATTCACAAAAATGTTGCCAAAGTTGCTTAACAACTTTTGTAACTTTTAAATGCAATTTGATTGCAACCTCCCCAATGGTCCAAAAGGTTTGAAAAGTAGTTATGGATGTTGGATTGGAGACATATATGTCCATGGATGTATAAATTGAAGCTGATGTTCATGTATGTAAAATTTGGTGGCAGAATTTAAGGAATAATATATTATTTTCCTGGAAACTGTCTTTGATTTTCGTACTGTACAATTGCACTATGATTGGAAGGTGTTTTCTTGAATCATGATATTAGATTGGGTTGTCCTATAATTCATTTGTTCTGACTTATTTTTGTGGAAGATAAAGGAAGATATTGGTTGTTTTGTTAGATTGGTCTAGAAACCCTCGTTTCATTAGGGTCCTGCAGAGATGTGCCCCTAACTTACAAAACCACTATAGTATTCACATGACCCTTGGTGAAATTAAAGTAGGGGGAGGATGATTTAAGATTCTAGGGGATTAGGGCAGGAGGGGTTTGTTGGATAATATTACCACCAAGCCCTAGATGAGCATCCCTTATGTGCTCAGTTACAATTCACTGCAAATCAGTGCACACAATTCAGTAGGGAGTGGTTAGGATCAATTTTATGGTGGATTCGGTGTATAAAGACATGGTCTAGGTGTTGTATTTGTTTATTCAATCCATTTTGAGTAATTGCTTAAAAAATTAGACCTAATTAGGCCTATTAGGTCTTTGAACTTTCTATGTGTTTGGTGGTACACAATTGGAGTTGGGACCTAAGTCTTTTGAGTTTAATACACCTCCCAAAAGGGTATTTGAAAGTGTGATTTTTTCTATCGATCCTTTGGAAGTTATAAAAGTAAATCTTGAAAAACCCCATTCCTAAGGCTACTAGATAAGCCTGTCTCACTAGGCCTAAAATGACAGTTTGGGTTTTGAGACCAATAAGACTTTGTAGAAGTATTTAGAGGGTCCTAACTTAAATCTTTGGTATTAGTAGAACCCTAACCCACTCCCTATGGTGAATAATGAAGGAGTTGTACACAAGTCCATTATGAGTGGAAGAGTTCTTGTGAAGAATTGTGACTAGAAGTTTGGAACACACTAGCCTAGTGTGATTAGAATGATGTGGTGACATCCTTGCCTAACAAAGGAGTTGAAGAAACTTAAGGAGGGATCATAATGATTGTCTTGAAGGATTGTTGAACATAAGAATCCAAGTGATATCCTACTTGTGGCTTAAGGGCTATGAGAACAAGTAAAGTTGTGGTTGGGCTCATTTCCAACCTTACCCCGCTCCCTTATGCATAAGTCTTGAAGGTAATATTAATAGTTTTTGATCAATTAATGATTGTGCCAAACGACCTTTTATGTATATTGTTCATTTAATGCCAATGAAATCTACCTTCAAGTTGAATTATTTGTGTCACAACATATTTCACTTGAAGCGTTTTGTTTTAGTCATAGTCTTTCTTTATTAATTTATAATTAGCATATTAGTTATTCACAAATGATTGTGTAGAATGTACACTTTGTTGTGAATAAAAATATGATTATTTAGATGCTAGTAAATTTTGTATTTTAAAAAGATATATCTTTTTGACAATTGTCTTAAAATAGGCTTGAAATTTTATATCTTTCTCTTTTCCTTTTCATGATTGGGAGAGTATATTACACAATCATATCAAGAGTTGGCTCAAAAAATTTACTTCACATGTGCAAGTCTCTATGCCTATGAAATTTCCCATGATGGTATAGGATATCGTAAGTGTGAATTGAGTATCAACACAACATTTTTTGAGTTGAAGCGAAAGCAAAGATAGATGATTAAAAAATAGAAGATTACAAGTAAATTCAAACTCAAAAATCTATTTCCTTGTGATATTCTTGGTACCTTCCATATTGATGCCATTTTTATAGTGGTCTTTTAAGTTAACTTAAAAAAATTGACTAAATGAATGTACATAGGTAGTTCAAGGGTGTCATAAAAAAGTCTTAAATGATAGAAATAATCCTTGGATATAACAAAACTTCTTGTGGATAAACAAATAGGGCAATCACCTAAATGCACGTTGAAATAACAACAAAGAAATATAGGCCTTTGTTTCAGATAAATTAGACAAAGCTAATCAAAATAACATAGAGGCAAATACCCCTCGAAGGGAAAAATACTCATAGTTCAGTTAAAGACAAGCTCACATCATCTTGGATATGAAACAAGCAGACAAAAGAGTCCTGATAAAGAATATGGAAAAATGTTATTTTTTATCTCTTGAACAATTGAAACATTGAATAAGAAAAATATTATATTTTAAAATATGAAGCTTATAGTCACATTGAAGACAAATATATTGATACATAGCAATACTTCCTACAAATTTTGTTTAGTGGATAGACTAAGAATTATTAAATCGAATTATGAAAGATAATAAATAAAAGGACTAAAATGATTAAAATTATAGGATTTGCTAAATTTAAATTGTCCTTAGTTTATAGATTTTATACTGTGAGCCATAGAAATAAATCTTTTAAGATTGAGTGTTCCTTTGGTCCTTTAAATTGGTGGGCCTCGTGAACGTCATTAAAATAATTCATTCATTCTCACTTTTGAAAACAATTTACATGTTAAAATGAATGAATGAAGAGTTTTAGTAACGTCCATGAGACCAAACGACCTAAGGGACCACAGACCATAGCCCTAAGCTAAATCCATCTTCTTTTCCATGTCCACTCTCCTGCTGTGAATCTTAACAATCAAAATGGCAGTGCGATTAACCTTATCCATCTCAAATAAACTTTGCATGTCGTCGGCCGTCCATATGTTACCGTACTGCACCCGGATGCTGTGCATTCAATGAGAAAGTGCCATTCGGTCTCAATCGCCCCCGTCTTGCAGAACTTGCAAGTCCTCTCTTCCCATTCCTCTTTGGGCCTTTTCCGTCTACCAGTCTCGCATCTAAGATGATGCGAACCTGTCCTTAACTGAGCCAATAATATCCTAGCTTTCCTTTTAACAACTGCCCCCAGATAAGCTTTATCATCATGTTCCCGACTGAGGTTGAACATCTTAATATAGTGCTCCTTTTTCTGCCCCATGTGATTAGTCCACATGACATTATGACATTTACCTAAGACAAATTTCTTTATTTCCACATTGGTATTAGGACAATCTTGAAACTTAATGTTCCACCTACCCAACTACTTTATGTTTTGTTTCATCCAAATTTTCTTTCTATAGGCTAAGCCTTCCTTCATCACAATTTTGGACCAACATTGATTATCCATATTTTCAAATTTCTTTAAATAACTTAATAACCGGGTTATTGCAGCCGCCTCAATCGGAAAAATACCAGCCTTAAAACAATTTGAAATGTACTTTTATTTCTTAGTGAATAAAAGTTATGCAGAGTTGAAGTGGCTGCAAAAAGTATTGTCTCGAATTCGAGAATCTAAAACCCCGACATTTGTTGATGTACTCTTTAATTATTGTGAATTGATTGAAGCAGCAGCTGCAGGGAGATTGGTTTTGGTTCGTGTGACTTTATAATATGCCTTGGTAGGGTTTCGTCATATATTTTGCAAATTGTGCCCATTTCTTCTCATAGGATAGTTGAAGGAACAATCTTCAGGTAAGTCCTTTGCATGGTGTCAATGAGTTTATTTCGGTTTCGATTCTTGTTTGGTTCTTCTTTCTTTCCATTTATAAATTTTGCTTTGAATTGCATTTGGTTCAGCAAGAATATGTAAACCTTTGTGCACGCATCATAGGATGGAGTCTAAAGTTCAAGGGAGATCTAATAATAATCTATGCAACTCATTGCAATTATGATCACATTCTTTTGTGCCAGTCCCTGCCATTATATAAAACATCATTTCTGCCGCCAAAATGTATGCTGGAAAAATGAATGAGAAAGCACATTTATGATCTATAAATCTTCCAAATAGTTTGGAACTCAGTTGTTTTTAAGTATCTTGCAAGTTTGCTGTAACCATTTCCACTAAAAGAGGCGTTCATTCGCATGGCTCACTGCCTAGTTGGAGGAACTTTGAGTGCTACACTAAGTTGTAATCAAAACTTATAAGATTTGATTATGAATTCTGCTTCAAGCTGTAAACTTATAGCTAATCTTCGTAGCTGTTTCTGGGGTTCTTGCAATTATATTGCACATTTATTTTATTTTAAAAATTTAAAATACTTTCGTGCCCAAAAAATGGCCTCTCAGCACTGCTATCCTAAAACATGTCCTGCTGTTATCCTTGTCTGCCCCTGTTCCAAAATAGGCACGAAACATACCATCACATGCTTTTGTGCTGGCCGATACAATGAAATAAATCATCATTTCTGCAGCCAAAATGTATGCTTGAAAGATGAATGAGAAAACACTTTTATTATAAAAAATGCTTCCAACTTGTTTCATATCGTTCTATGGATTGCAGGAAAAGTGTCTTGCCAGTAAGTTTGTTGTCTCCTTTTTCACCATAGAAAGCATCCATCTTCAAGCCTCACTGCCTAGTTGGAGGAACTTCAGGTACTACATTTGGAAAAATCATTAGATTTGGTTATGAATTCTGCTTCAAGCTATAAACTTATATATCTCATCTATGTAGTTCTTGCTTATATATCTACGATTCATAATCTCCTTCATGGATTTAAGCCCCTAAAAATTATCTTGTGCGAGAAAATAGCAGGATCAAATTTGGAGCCTAATATAACAATTTGATACAATATGATATCAGCCAAAAAAGCAGCCCGGAAAGACAGTTAAATCTGATCTATAACAATACAGTATTAAATTACTTTGATTAAATCAAAGAGTTAAGAATCAGATTTGGGATGAGGACAAAAATACTCTCAATGAGATAGCTCTTGGCTAAGATTATTTAATCCTCCCATGGTTCAAGACATGCCAGTTCTAGTCCTAATGTTCAATGGAAGAAGAATCAAGAAGATGAATGGAAAATATCCCTATTTAAGGCTCTTCCTATTTGTACAAGATTCACATGAACCAACCATAAATGCTGGACAGTTGCCACAACTCTTGACAAAGACAGCACCTTGACTACAGGCCTTGACCTAATGTCCTTGGTGAATTCCTGAAACATGAATTGACTGGATATATTAACCAGCTTTAGCTAAGCTTCAATTCTGAGGACATACACTGGTAACAAGCTTGAATTGTTTATATGGTGGTCGCCAGGGTGATATCTATTAGAAGACAATTATATAAATCAAATAAAACATGTAAGTCAACATAAGAGATATAAGAATACTTGCTTGCTTTGCTAGAACTCTTTGCAAATGAATCAAGAACAATCTTAATAAATTGTCTCAAATGACCAAATAATGGGACGTGCATGCAATGTTTTGACCAAAATAAATTTTAATCCGTTCAATAAGTCCATTCCATTGTACTACATAACAAATCTTTACTAGAAGCTTACAACAATTCCAGTTTCAGCAAGTTCTTCCCAACTTTGAAAAAATAACGGCGTTTAGCTTTCCTCTCAGCTCCTCTTGTGAATGTCTTCAATGAATATTTTTGATTCCTAAACCTTGAATCAGTGACATCATACAAATTAATCAAAATACAACTATCATCGTCCATTGAGTTATTATTAGTATTACAGAAGGAACAATATGAATTCGGATTGTAACATTAACACATATCTACTATTCAATCCTGTTGCTTATTTCAGTTATTTTTCAATTGACTTGAGTTGCTTTATGTTATCCCTAAGGTTCGACTTCGTACCCTAGCTAAGCCTAGACTTAGCCAACCTGTGAAACATGGGACTACTTTCAGGTTGTGGGAACCCTATAATGAAAGTAGACCTCTAGATTAAGGGCTGGTTCCCTTTGATGATCTCCTAAACTACTAACTTCTCGATGGAAAAGGGAAAAGAGATGCTTGTAAATGTAAACCTACATCTAACAGGAGGTGATTAACCAATATTTTTGTTTGGAAATGACTGTTTTCTGCTTACAACTGATTCAAAAAAGAAACTAGCCACATTCACAACTTGTTCACACCTATGATGAGCATAAACATTTCATATGGAGGCCCCGGTTTTCAGTTTGCATGAAAGATGAAGTGAATCATACAATAACACTAGCTGAAATAAAATCTGAACACAACATACAACCTATTCTAATCAAAGGATTGCTTGCCAAAACATTGCATAGATGTCTAGAAATCAAAGGATTTGAAACAAACCACAATGGATTTCAAAAAATGAACATACAAACACCATGTAATGACAAGGAAATGAGCAGGAATAGCAAGATTTTTTATTGATTTTCAAGAAGAAACTGAATACAATACATAGAAAAAACTCTGATTTTCATACAAGGAAGGTTACAAGATGTAACACAGCTGACTACATGAAAAATCAGAGAAGAACCTCTTTTAAAATCTTTCATGATTCTCTTTTTAAAGAAAAAATCAGAATGGAAGAATGCTTGCTTGCTGTCCCTGCTTGGTTGGCTGGAAACTCCATGTTTCCTGCTGACTCACTGCTCTTCATCCTCAAAATCAGGTACTTGAATGCTGATTTGGCTCCTAGGGGTCGAGCAAATTTGAAATCTCCTTGAAATAGGGGTCAAAACTGAAAGAAACCACTTGTTTATGGCCTTAAAACTCTCCTTAGTTGATAACCCACCTGTGTGGGGCGTCAAATCAGGGGTAAGACTACTGATTAGGCCTCAAAAACCTCTCCAAAATGTGGATCTTCTCTTTGGCCGACCCCTTTTGAATTTAAAATTTGCATTAATGGTAGTCCTAAGTTCCTAACTGATTTGAACTCAGCCTCTCTTTCCCAGAATTAAAGCCTTCACTACTGATGTAACTACCATTGCCTTCCTTAAGTTAGGACTCTCATTAATATGATGGTATTTGAAAATTTGAAATTCAAATGTATTCCCCCCCATTAATCAGTTGTGTCCCATGAAGCATTCCTCCTTGAAGCTCTTATTGCTGTCACACCTCACCGTTTCAGATATTCATGGCTGGAACGTTCCTTGTACATTTCTTTGCTATGTTTGAAAGTGATGTGTCTCTATCTCTGTTCCACATGTCAGTGAAGCCTTTCTCTGTTATCTATATGACAGTGCCTCTGTTACACTTTTTGTGAACCTTGTGTTTGAGTTGTCCTCATGCATATGAATACATCCATCTTTGTCACTTACAGCTTACTGTCATGAGCAGATCCACACACTCATTACTGTTGCACTGCTATATGATTTTTAATTTTACCTTTCTTGCAGCTTCATTATCTCTTCTATGAGACTGCTCGCGACTGCCCTTCTTTGGTGTATGACTCATTTTTAACTTCCTCAATTATCTGCAATTTTACACATCGTCAATATCATTGTTCTTCTGTCATTGTAGCACTTTTTTTTTATCTTCACGACCTTGCCATCATTCCTTTCTTGAATGAAATGACTGTTCCTGTTCTCTGTCATTGTACTATTATTTGATTATGTAGCCACTTTCTTTCTCATTATCCTTTATTCACTGTCTTTCCTCATTGCTTAACACTGTCACTTCAATACTTTGCTGCTGCTATGTATTTCACTGTCCTTCATGGATGCTTTCTAGCTTAGACTGTGATCATGTCCTCATACATTACGCGTATTGTCTTATCTTGACATTGTTTTTTTTATGACAGTTAACTTGATGCTTTTTATCAGTCATTTGTCTTGGCCAAGCTTTTGACAGTCACGTTCTCGGATGTTTAGAAAGCCTTAAAGCCTTAGAACTGTATTATATCTCTTGCATAAAAGCATATCTCATTGATGGCCTTCAATCCAACTAAGAATCTTAAAATGTGATATATCTGTTTTGGAGACTTTACATTGGCCTTATACCCTTTACCTTGTCCACTGTCTAATAAATACACCTACTATTTGATCACTTTTATGACATTCAAAGACACTGTTCCTTATTTGTGTTCTTTCAGACTCTTGGTCTCTTTCCTTGAATTGAAAACACTTCTTGTTGATTTTGTGACTGTCATAATG
The DNA here is from genome assembly GCA_018584345.1 of Thuja plicata. Taxonomy (NCBI): domain Eukaryota; kingdom Viridiplantae; phylum Streptophyta; class Pinopsida; order Cupressales; family Cupressaceae; genus Thuja; species Thuja plicata. The sequence continues at coordinate 18,767 of MU217649.1, forward strand.
GCAATGGGAATGATCTTTTAAAACAAAAATTGTCCTCTGTTTGGCTCTTCACAACATAAATATCTCTATTCTTGTTGTCTTAGATCTGTTCATTGATTTCAACATTCATTACCCCTTCACAACATTACAGTCACTGTTATCTACCCCATTTGACTGCTATAAGACCTTTGCAAGCTCTGTTCCCTGTTATTTCATGTCATTTTACTGTTTTAACAAGGAATTTTTGCTGTTTTTTATCTCATATCCTTCATCACGACAATTCATTTCTCTTGTTAATTTCTGACAGACTTAAACATCTCTGTCCTAATGGAGACAATACTCTTCTTCTCTCTTATAACAGTGGTACCTCTGCTAAAACTTCAACAAACCCTCAGAGAACACACACAGATCTTGGCAAGCAGTGACAACCTCATCTCAGAATAGTTACACACTTCTTTCAACACTCTTCAGTACATGTTTACTGTTCTCAACATTCTTTAACATTTACCCTCTCTGATTCTTCACAATGACAGTGATCTTAAATTCTTAATCGTGACTGTTTTATTCATTCTTATTGACTGTCCTCAATACACTTTTGAGAATTATCTTCACAGCAAATATTGAACAGTAAATATTCTTCACAACAATCAGTCTTCCTTGATGACAATGTAAACTTTAAATGATCTTTTCAAGAAACCAGAAGATTGGGAACTAGAAATATATATCAAACAAAACATGAAAGGAGGTCAACAACACACTAAGGCACTGAAGTACATGAGTTGAAACACCCTTTCCCATTCACTTGCCAACTCCTTTGAAATCTGCTAACTGCTGTTGAACTCCTCAAAACCCGCTATTCAGAATTAAGTTAACCAAGGTTCTGTCCCTTTTGACTACTGTTTCCACTTTAAACTTGTTGTCTCGCTGTAAAACAGTCACATTTTCACAAAGAAAGGCCGCCATTCTTGTGCTTTGAACTCGCTGTTCTTGGCGGCAATTGCTGTTTCTCTTCTAAACACGGGCATGATGGCCATTACATCCAAAATTTCTCCATAAAACATGCTGTCCCTTCTCCAAATCTGCTGTTCTGGTGTAATGTCCCCTTTTCGGGGCACATTATTTCGTGCCTTATAGTTATCCTTTTCATCATGGTCCGGTAGGCTAACCGAGGCTTGGCAGGTGATCAGAGGGATGTTTGGCCTAGGCGTTTTCAGTTTCAGGCCAATCGGAGTAGTTTCCACAAGGTTTCCAGGGTGTTTACTATTTATAGTAAGTCGGCAAAACTCAGTTTTGCTGGCATTTCAGTAGTGGACTTGGAGCGTCTTGCCCAGAGCTTTCCGGCAAGCTATCACACGTCTTCATCTGAGTTCGTTTGACCCTTTGTTTTAATGCTAGAAGATTCCTTACTTTATTCTATTATGTCACTTTATAACCCAACAATTATATTTATTTTAAAAGTGACTTTAAGTGGAATATGAAGAGACAAAGTGGGGAACTGAAGAGTGACAGCTGCAGCTTTAAAAGAAGACTTGGAGTCTCATTGTGACATGCTTAGTTTTATGAATTTATTTTTCTTGGAGAATCCAGAGAGCTTCAGCTTTCGGTTCTGAAACCTGAGGACGGAAACCTTCAGGCTTTCTTGGTGGATTGGACGGAAACCCAGTTCATCTCCGGTGCGGGTTCACAGCAGAGTTCGCCATTTATTCACAGGTTCTTTATCATCCAATCTTACTGTTATTTCTGTATTTCAGATTGGGAAGTTTGTAATTCATGGTTATTGTATTGCTGTTGTATAATACGATACCATCTCTTTGAGAAGTTATTGCAATAATATTTGTTGGTTATTTCTGCTGGTTATTTCATTTAAATCAATGTCCCGTGCATGCAAGTATATGTTTAAATCTTCTGGGTTACATTTGAGGGGTTTTTGGGAAATACCCGGTTCGGGTCATTACAGTGGTATCAGATCTGGTTTTCCTGCCAGCCTGTGGAGTTTATTCAGAAACAAATCCCAGAAAGGTTTCCCTACCATCCTGTGAGGTTTCAAAATTGACAGAAATAGAGGGCGGAAATGTTTAATGGCTGAGAAGTTATTGCTTGAGTTACCATGTTCGGCCCCTGACCCCTCTGGACCCTGGGAAATTCGAACCGGTTCGAAATTTGGGTCCGGTTTGCCTGTGGGTTCGAATTTTTTGGGCAGGGTCCGATTTTTAAATGCCAAATTCGAACCCGGGTTGAGCTGGTTCGAACCTGGGCGAATTTTGCCAAAAAAAAAAGAATTTGGTGCGAATTTGTGACAAATTTCGCCCGGTGAAAAATAACTCTCGATGCCTTTATAAAATAATTAAAGTTGGTTGAGCTTTCGGAGGCGCTGCCCCTTGACCCCGCCTGGGGCGCTGCCCCTAAACCCTGCAAGGGGCACTGCCCCTTGACCTCGTCTTGGGGGCTTTGCCCCCAAACCCCCATTTAATAATTTGGGATGGAAACTGCGCCAATAAAAGGGGAAAATTAACCTTCGAGTCTTATTAGGCTCCATATAGAAGATGATGATGAAGAAGAAGAAGAATATCAATAATTTATTAATCCATTAGTTGAACTTCAAACAATGATACTTGAACTGATGTTCTGATTTAATTTTAATGTTTTGAATCTTTGATGTTGAACTTGAAGTATACGATGGTATGATCATGGATTCATGATTCATGATGCTATGATTACAAATTTACAAGTGTTTATATTGTTTAAATGTTTACTTTTTATGATACTATGTGACATTCTAATCTTAACTCATGCTTCTAGGCTGCATAAATATCAAAATATGTATATATATATATATATATATATATATATATATATATAAAATTACATATTTTTGAAAAAACGAACCTGAACCCAAAAACCCCTTTTTCAAAATTTTGTCAAACCGGCGAACCGGTTCTTCGAACTCGAACCCGAATTCGAACCCAAACCGACATCCTAGGTTATTGCCGTTGAGTTAAACACTTGCGGGTGAGTTTGATATATTGGTATTGGAAAAAATAAGGAAACATATAAATTGACTAATAAGGCAGACTTATATTATCGGGAGTTATTTTATCTGGCCCAGATTTGGTGAATACATGGTTGCCGTGGGAAGTTAATTGTTTTTCGTCAAAGTCTAATGTTTATCGTAAATCTTTTGAGCCGAAGATAAACATTAAATTGGGTCCGAGTTTATTTTGGCGGATTATTCTCATTTTTGAATCTATTTTAAATAAGGATTCTGGGGGATTAATATTTCGGGAAGTTGCTATACGCTGGAGATTATTGTTAAATTGAGCCGAAGACACATTTTATTCACGGAAGAGTATTTAGTTTTGGCAGGTGAAATATTTCAGCGCAGTGAATCTCTCCTATTGAGCAGATATATTATAAGGTGTCCATAATCAAATGATATATATTATTTCATGTAGAATGGATTCTGCCGCATATAGTCTGAGTTTGAAATATTAAAGTCATGGACAGTTGCAGTAAGGGCTCTTATGTTGCTGTGAAATATTTCAGCTTGTAACTATTGATTGTGGAATGACACTTTTTAATGTGCGATGAATGTAAAGTGCAAGGCGGAATAATTTGTTTCGTCACTTTATAAAATAAATAGCTACCGCGGGCCATTGTTAATCCGCCTTTCCCCTACCTAACGGGAGGCGTGAAGGACTGTAGGGAGACGCAGTAGAAGTAGTCACACCTGCTCACGTGGGCTACCTAGAACACAAGAATGCCACGCGACTGCATCACGAGCACCATACTATAGCGCAGAGGGTCACGCACTCTGGGCACATTGTGAAGGGCCGAACTTCCATCGCGAGCCACATGGACTATGCAGCAGTCAGCCTATGGGCGTGGGCCATAAAATAGAGACAGCTCGGCGAATATGCTAAATTAGTATTCAGACGTCTTGACAAAACAAAATTACAGGGAGGTTCTAACTTACAAGGAGGTGTCGTTATGCCAGACATTGTAGAAACGTAATTGCAACATAAAAAGATAAGTCTGAGAGGGATCACAGAATTTGGGCCGACACCTATTAAAGTGCTACTACGGGAATTGGTATTTGATATTATCGTGTTGAGTGGAGGTGTGTTCTGGTATATGAGCTCACGTCTTCAACGGTTGCGGGGAGAAGAAACCCAAGACCATTCTTTGTTCTATCAATCGTGGTAGTATTTCCCGTGAAAAAACCAGATGCCATAAGAATAAGTGCAGGGGAGGAAGTTAAGGCTAGAAACTAGTCGTTGGAACTCTAGTAGTTCTGTCTATGCCGTGGAGTGATGGCTGGATACCAGACGACTGCTGCATAACCCACGGGTGACATTCAACAGTTCGAGCGCGCATGCACTCCTCACACCGTCAGGCAGACACATCCCAAGCCACATGCCAGTGGACAGTGACTGCAGCACATAGCTCGCGCCAACAAGACCATTCCACCATCCCCGGGTATTAACGTCAACAGGTGCATTGAACTTGTCTTCTAAACTCTCTAAACGTCTGTTATTGATACGGTTTGGATGGTATTAGTTGAAGAATTGGTACTATAATATGACTGTATTACTGCTGTCATTTCTAAATATCAAATCTATATCAGATTATTGATTTATATATATCTGCATCACTCCTTTATTGTTCAAGTTGTGTTACATCTAACCCAGTGTTAGATATCCATAGAAATTGGTATGCCTTTATCACATTCGTACATTGAAGGACTGAATGCAAAGAGCATATACTCCCTTTGTAAGATTTATGAAAAAATATCAGCTCCAGCGATCAAAGTAAACAAAAATTTCACAGACTACCTTGGGGAGAAACCAGTCAGGAATATTACACAGTGGAATACCTGCTCACATTATTGGAACAGAAACTACTTTTCACCATCATAGGAAAGGGATTTACGCAACAACTACAAGTTAATCTGAAGATTTTTAGCAGTGTAAGT
>MU217649.1:39798-54002 GCA_018584345.1 Thuja plicata
TTATAAAAATAAAGTAACTTAAAGTTATAACATTAAAGTGACTTTATAATATTACTTTATGAAATAAAGTATCCCAACTATAGAGACTGAACTCAGATATTAAATAAATGCCCAAGTAACCATGTGACTGACTGGCATCCTCTGTAAAGCGGCCATTAGACTATCCGGATGGCTAGATAGGCTAATCAAACATAATATGCACTACTGTAGAAAAGGGGATATTACACTTTGATGTCTACTTCTCATGGAAAGCTCCCTTTATAAGCTTGACAAAGAATAAATAAATAAAGAAAGACACTCGACACAACAAAACCTTTGTCATTTCAAATACAATATTGGAGGGCTTTGAGGGTTGAAAAATATGAAACTTTAGCGACACAAAACTTTTAGAAACCTGGGACAAACATGACACAAGGCTAAAATTGACACAAGCATACCCCATAAATAAGATTCAATATGCAATTGAGGCTAAAAGCCTAAATTGGATAGCACTTTAAAACTGTGGCATGTGCTACATTGTGATAGATTAGCAACCACAAGAGCACAACAGTTTGTACATTTAAAGTGCAGTTTTCGTTTCACACTTCACTCCATTGAATTTACTACCAGATTCAAGTTGCAAAGGGAACAGATACGGATCCTTAAAATGACTTCCCAGTTATTAAAATAAATAACTTCAAAAGTACATTATTTTGTCCAAAGGCTCTATGAAAGGTCCTAAAAGTTTCTTGAAAGTATTACATCTTTCCTGGAGCCTTTCCAAGAAGTTATCTTTCAGCAATGAGCTCTGACTCCATGAAAAAATTTAATGGCGAGATACAAGGTCTTGGAATTTTTAACCTTGACAACAGAATTATTATGATTGCAAGATATAAATCTATCAGTAGAAGTCCCGTGACAAGTTAATCTACAATATATCATCTCAATATATTAGAAGAAATAAACAACTCAAAAAAAAAAGTCTACCTGCGTGTGTGTGTGTGGTGCAGTTCAGTACAGAGACTATGTGTCCATTCTCAAGAGAAAATGAGTGTTTCAAGTATACAACATTGAGAAACCTCTTGAAGTTTACAAGAACAAGGCAGGTAGTGATTTCATTATCTAGATGAACAAAGATGGATAAAGATGTCAACCTAGTGGATTTGACGCTTTTAGCCATTTCCTAATGGATTTATCATTTAAACCATTCAATGGTGCATCTAGAGATGCAAACATAGCATAATTGAAAAGTTAAGGTTGTATTTGTATACTGAAACATCATGATGAATGAAGGTAAATAGAGAGATCTAAGTAACTGGCATTCATCCTCTAAGCCACATTATAACAGAGCATGTAATAAGCCTTAGTTTCTAACATAGAAGTATGGAACTGTAGATTTTCAAAATTCAATTAAAGGACAATTTCTCAGAGGGTTAAGTATCGGCATTAGATTTTTCTAGTCCATTTTTGTTGCTCATTCAAGCTTTTTGGAGAAAACCCTATATTGTTTTTAACGTCATTTCAAATCATACTCGTAGATTTTTCTAGTCCATTTTTGTTGCTTATTCAAGCTTTTTGGAGAAAACCCTATATTGTTTTTAACGTCATTTCAAATCATACTCGGGCCCATCATTAGCATGTACTAAGGCAAAAGTGTAGAAACTTTGAATAGCTCAATTTTCTCAGGGATTTTACAGTTTTTGCCAGAAAGCTTGAATAATCCAATTTCTCAGGGATTTTGGCACAGAAAAGCAGCAGTGTGGAAGCAAGCCAACTTAAGAAATGGAGAGAAAAAGTCAATATATTTCATTTAGACTCAAGACATGTACATTGTGCCCCAAAATTAAAGGAATACTCATTTGCATGTGGCACAAGCAGGGCCGTACAGTACTTCTCATTTACAATTCTAGATATTATCTATGATTATGCTCACAGTTCAAGCAGAATATAAACCATACCATTCTCTCCAAACCCCTAGTATGGGTAATCCAAACTGACCACCTCCCACCCTAATGTAGGGGATTTGTGCTAATTCAGGGGTATGTCATGCCCGCAACTTGGATAAGTTAGAATAGAAAATTGGTTATGGGTTCAGAAGCTATGGAACATGTCTCCCTCAAAACGAGAGCACTCACATTTGATTGTCATGGATCTATGGTATTGTTTTAAATAGAAGTGGAAAGCTTTTTGGATTTAGCTAATTCAGGGGTATGTCATGCCCACAACTTGGATAAGTTAGAATAGAAAATTGGTTATTGGTTAAGAAGCTATGGAACGTGTCTCCCTCAAAACGAGAGCACTAACATTAGATTGTCATGGATCTATGGTAGTGTTTTAAATAGAAGTGAAAAGTATTTCGGGTTTATCTCAAGGATGAAGGTGTTCTCTCGAGATAGATTGTTTTTTAATCTATGGTAATTTGCTGCTAAATCTATCACAATTATTTGAACAAAACAGTTGACATGTTTCAGAATATTGATGAGTTGATTGATGGATGATAAACATCCGAAGGGATTGCTTAATTCAAATCAAATTTCTTGTGTTTCCTATGTTTCTCACTCGATTTGAGGCAGAGAGGGACTCCATATTATTAGTTCAAATTCTTTCCCCGGGCATAAGAAGGGATTTCCACAAGCTTGAATTCCAGGGATATGTAGCATGCCGCAGAGTAGACCATTCTGAATACAATGAGAAAATGACTCTTATCTTCCTTGAGACCTTATACGCTTTCAAATTTTTGTTGAATGAACAATTCATCAAACGGATATTCCATCTACCACGACATAGGAAATAAAAATGTGCTTATGCAGGAAACTCAACTCCTTTCCACAGTTCACTATCTATTAAATCAATCTCTCTAAATCCCTTCAAGAAACCCACATCTTCTAAAAAGTAAAATTACTTCAAATTCTTCAATTACTCTGACAAGACCATCTCTCAACAAATGTTACTCAAACCCTAACTCTTATGAAAATGTTATAGAACCTCTGGCTCTAACACTCATAAATATCACAGAGCCCCCAACTGAATGTCATTAGTTAAGAATAATCACTGTGCCGGAACACACATGGCCTATTGTACAAGTCAAAGAATGTCACATACATAATGACCTAGCAGGCTAATAGTATGTATCAGTTTGGAAGTCATCTCATCCAGACCACCTACTGCTATTACTTAAAGTTAAAATAATGCGACCTATTATAATTTCCCTTTACCATCAGACATGGTCTTGGTACATGCCTATCAGAAATGTAATAAATAGAATCTATCCCCCATACCACTCGGACACCAAAACTGAACCTACGTTCCTTGATTTGTCTACGAAACGAGCTGTCACATATTTTTCCTATTCTCAAATTTGTATTTTATTTTGAATTTCCATATGATTTTACAGATATCAATTTTATACACTATGTTTCTCACGTACCCCATTTCAGTTTACAGGGATATAATTTGTGAACTGCCAGCTTTTTTTTTTCTTGAAAGAATAAAAAAACAACACAAACCCATTTCGTTTACCATACACAATCCCAATTTTGTTTACCATAATTCCCCACATACCCATTTCACCTACAATTATTTCTTACAGAACCATTTCATAGAAAGGACAATTACCCTAATATAATTAATAATATAAGTACAAATCAAAGAAAACCCAAAATATTTCAGACGATTCTCAGTAAATAACTAAAATAACTTAATCAACATATTTTTGTACACCCACTGAAAACCCACCCTTGCACTCCAATCATGAAAAATGTCTAAAGTTACTGCTGGATTTCTTTGGATAAAAAGATACTCAGTGAATGTAATCTCTTACCAGCAGCTCTGAGTGAGGCCAATGTAATGTCCCCAAATTAGGAGAACCCAAATTTTGCCCTAGATTATAATTTCTATACAAAAACAATTAGGATTTTAGGGGTACCTTTTTGCTTTGATTGAGATCTTGCAAGCAAGTTGGGAAACATTATAATCATAATTCATAATTAGACATTCTTGAGTTAGAAATAAACATATATTAGATTAATAGATTGCTTGACTCAGATTTAAGATATCTCAACCATAGGAGTAATAAGGTAGGGTGATTTGATGAGGTGCCTGAGAGGCCCCCCGCCTTAGGCCCAAGAGTGGATACACCATCCCTCTTGGCTTCATGTGGCCCTTGCCGTACATATGAGGTGGCGTACCTAGTGTGTTGTCCTATCACCATTTTCGTCATCATTGTCACTTCTACCTCATCTCTCAATGATTGAGTACCCATATGCATTGGTTCACCATGATAGAGGTCATGAGGATCATTCACAAGAGGGTGCCTGGAAAGTCTCTCCTTCCTAAGCCCAAAGGCAGTCCCCCTGTCCCCCTTTGACCCCATGGGGCTCCTTAGTCGTATACCATGGGGTGACGTACTTAGAAGGTGACTTGTAATGTCCTCTTTTTGGGATTGCCCTAATTTTTGCCCCAAAATTACAAATTCCTTTAAAATAAGAATTATAAGATGGTTAGAGATATAGCTTTACCAATTAAAAGGTCTTTTAACAAGGTAAGTCCTGATTTAGGTCCTGCAATCACCAAATAGGGAACACGTGCATATATACAAACTGACTATATTGCTAGTGTAATATAATTTTCCTTATTATAAATTGATAATACAAAAAGATATACAATCCTAACCTAAGGATTAGGTAACAATATCTAATGCATATGAAAGAACTCACTTATAACATTTAACTTCCATATGGATTGGTGGAAAGATTACAATAGGGTGCCCTTAACTCAACCCTAGGCCCAAGGGCGGAACTCTGTCCCCCTTGACCCCATGCTTCATGGGGTTTGCGTACCTAGTGAGGCCTCACCATTCCCCCTTATCGCAATTGCTTTCCATCTATATGGACTATCCTTCACAAATAGTGCCTTTGTATGATGTAGCCCATGCCCATTCTACTGCAAGCCTTATCTAGTGCCTTTGTATGATGTAGCCCATGTCCATTCCACCGCAGGCCTTATGTAGTGCCTTTGTATGATGTAACATGGTCCATTCCACTGCAAGACTTACCTATCTTGTGAGGTATTAATACCACTTTTCAGGACTATCCTTCATAATAGTGCCTTTGTATGATGTAGCCCATGCCCATTCCACCACATGTCTTATCTATTGCCTTTGTATGATGTAGTACGGTCCATTCCACTGCAGGACTTACCTATCTTGTGAGGTATTAATACCACTTTTCATTGTTGCCTTTGAGAATAATATATTATTCTCCTAATTGTTCTCCCCTTTTTGATTTCATCTTCATATAGAACCTTCTCCTCCTTAGTATCTCCTTTGAGTGTAAGGAGTCACACCCTTTCATTTGCTAATGACCTTATGAAAGGGTCACTGCTTTGGTTATGAAAAGATATATCTGTTTGACAACTATTGCCCCTTTCACTCCTTATTTAATCTTTAGCTATCTCTCACTTATCAAATCTATCTTCACTACTTTTCAAATGTGCACATATCCCATTCAAGATCTGCATATCCTCTTCTTATTTTCTTATTTTCTTCTTTCCTTCTCAATTCTTATTTCAGATCCCTCCTTATACCTCTGCTCTAAATCTGCTCTACTCCTTTTTTCCCACATTCCATTTGATCCTTCTTCTCCTGTATATCCTCCCATGCGAGGGAGAGGTCACACCTCTTCATCATGTCTGCCTTTTGGCAAGAGTCGCGACCCTTCATATTTGTCCCTCTTTTGAAGAGTCACAACTCTTCATAATTACAACTCTTTCGAAGAGTCACAACCCTTCTTAATCACAACCCTTTCGAAGAGCCACAACCCTTCACCTTTTGAAAGTCTCTTCCTTATTTTCTTCCCTTTCCTTTCCCTTAATACCTCTTTAATTCTTATGCTCCACTCTTTCTTCCTCCTCTTTTTTCCTCAAATGAAGTTCTCATCTCTCCCTTTTATACCTCTCATTTGAGGGAGACACAACTTTTCCATTCATGCCTTTTGACCTTTTGTTTAACTTAACTAATATTTAATATTTTTAATATTACTCTTTTGTATTTTTAATTTAATTATAATTGTTTGTTATTTAGTCCTATTTCAAGAAGGGGACATGACATGACCTGATCACCATTTCCCCCCGTGTCTCCCTCATTTCCCCTACCATGGCTAATTGCCGCAGAAAGAAACCTACATGATATTTCATACATAAATTCTATATTACAGCTTTCATGAGTTATCAATAAAATGCATATTAGAGCACTGGTATGCAGATGTATAAATAAATCTGTATGTATATCTACATATAAGAAGCCACATATTAATATTACATCACTGAAATGCACACAGAATCCCAATAGAGAATAGTCATCAAAATACTTCTTATACAATATAAATATATCGGGTGATACAAATACCAAGGAATCGCTGATTGGAGTTATTCTGTTCTTCTTATTAATATTTTTCTCTCTGCTGATGATGCCCTTTTTAAGTTTTTTTTCCATCCTTCTACATACCTTGTCTGATAGGAAAGGATGTCATTAGGGGGAGGGTCACTTAAGATCGTACTTTTTCATAACTTGGATTTGTTAATAAAAATGTAGATCGCACCCCTTCTGAATTACCGGTTTGGCCTCAACAAATTTTAGTCAATATCTTTAATATTAACTAAATCTTATAATTATTCATGTGATCGCTAGTTTGTCTTGTATTGTTTCCTCTTAATATTCAAACCACTGTTGTTGTTTGTCTTTTTTGACTCCTCTAATTAATGCTTTGCTGTTACTGTTATTGCCTTCAATGAAAATCGCTTATCTTCTTGCATATTGCTGCTTCATGTTAGCTTCATATAAATTGCTGCATATTAGATAAATTCTGTCTCTTTCCTTTGTATGATTAGGATACATCATAAAATTGTGAAGTCTTACAGAGTAAGACAATTTTCTAAATTTATTTGCTAATTAATTCATGTGCAGATGAGGTCACGAGACCACCTTATGAATTCCCACAGAAATATAATTTATTAATATCACCAGGATCAATGTGACGACAATGATAAAGATTATTGGTGGCTCACAAAGAAATCGTACGAATCAATAGTTCTGCTGCTAAAATATAAAGACCACGACACTTGTAGTGTTCCGACTATAGAATATTTGTAATGATATCTGAATCTCCAATAGCTCCAATAATCCTTATATTTGATCAATAAATTAATCACTAATTCTAAAGCTGCTCCAAATACTGATATACTTTCCAGCGACAGGTTTATAGAGGTGCAGCCGTATGGTGGCCTGTGATTTATTATTATTCTTTACATAAATTGATTCACTTCAAAAATCTTTGCTCTTAAATTGAAGCCATAAGATTAATTAAATTAATGTTGTCAAATTGGGGGCATGACAGTCTCTGCTTGCCCTTTGCCTACGTACAATATTCACAAAACTACTGGAAAAGAATATACACAATTTAAACATGTGGAGAGTTCACTTTTCTAGAAGACCAGGGCACCTAACCCATGTTCCCCAATGGGAGGTTACATGCCCGGAATTGAATTTAGACCTGCGCCCTTTGTTGGTTTCCCTATCAGGAAACACCACCAAGCAAGCAATCCTCTTAAATAAATGTCATGCCCCTGCCATGGTTAAATTTAAGAACAAATTGCAGCCTAACACTTTGATTACAAGACTTGAATGCGAATCAAAAATCATGAAGGAATGCATTGAAAATGCAATGGTCTGAAACTGCCCCTTCATACGTGGAGCCCTGAATAGTGGCGTCACAATCCCGTGAGAAACATTTGGCCTCCATTGCCCTAGCAAACCTGCATAACAAACATAATTTAAAGTGCTTGAGGAGGATGAGCAAACCTTGCAAGAAGGCCACAAAAGAGCAGTTGAAAAAGGACTCACACACAAGTTGCTTGGAGAAGGCTCTATGTCATGCCTCCTATGTAATTGCAGTCCTCAGCAAATCGCAGCAGTAACTCCAATTGATGCCCTTTAACTTGGGTGAAGGAAATAAAAGGCAAGCAATCCATTAAAAGGAGTGATCAATATTAACAAAAGACTAGTGGGACAGCTATTCCTAAACAAATATAATTAATTGGTAGCAATTAACATTACAATAAGGTAGCGCTTGAATTAAGAGGGGATGCATCCCTTGCAAAAGTGACGTTTTTAGTGAAAAGAGGTGACCCGCCTCCAAAACTAAAGATATAAAAAGGAGATCCATCCATTTGTGAAGAGGAAATTTGGATGTATGATATCTATTGGAAATAAATATCAAACAAGACAATCTGATTCTGATTGTAATACTATAAGATACAACAGAGTATGATATTAATCAAGTGATTGGTATGCAGCATGAATGTATATATTGTTTATTTAGTTATACAACTGTTAATTTTAATTTCATTATTGAATTAAATTGCCAATTCTTTAAGATATATGTTAGTAAAGTTTAATTTCATTATTGAATTAAATTGCCAATTCTTTAAGATATATGTTAGTAATTCATTCATTTGATTTCCAACAAGCAATCGCATTTGGAATCAACGTGAAATGTAAGATAGGGAGATGCAGCAGTACTGGTTCCCTTACCAAGTATGCCAACCCCAAGATGGATGTGCCAATACCTTGGGCCAAGGGGCTGAATGACTCTGAGGCTCATTCCGTGCCCTTGGGCTTGATTTAGGGGGATAGGCTCCCAGTGACCTATCGTGCTTTTCCCATCGAATTTCATAATATGGTCAGCTGTTGGGAATAACTATGAAATGAATCAAGATGCATTTAGGATATTTTGTATTCTATAGGGATTATTTACGGTCATAATATTTGATGTTCATTAATTACAGTTTTCTATAAGTTTTATAGCAATTGTGTAATTTCTTTATAGAATATTCCTTGTAAATAAATAGTATTGTTGGAATTGCTATTTTTGAGCAAAAATCAGGTGTATCCCAAAAGGGGACATTACAATTGGCATCAGAGCATTAATCCTGCCAACCTGTGGGAAAAACCTACTTTAACTGTCATTCAATCAGGGACAAACTTTTCAGACCTCTTCTTAAGTAAATAAAATATAAAATTTAGTAGGCCAACATTGCACTTCTAGATGTGTGTGTCTTTCACATGTATGCTGTGTGTCTTATGCTTATTTATTTGCATACTTTCTGTCTTATGTGTATTTATGTGCTTGCTTTGTGTCTTATGTGTATTTATGTGTATGCTTTGTATCTAACATGTACTTGCTTCGTGTCTGATGTGTTTTCAGCATATTTACTACATGTGTTCTTCTCTCATGTATGCTTTGTGTCCTGCATATGCTTCGTATCTTACGTGTATTTGCTTCATGTCTGATTGTTTTCAGTGTGTTTACTCCATGTGTGTTTTATATGTTTGCCTTTCTCATGTATGCTTATGTCTTGCGTGTATGCTTAGTGTCTTATGTGTGATTATGGGTTTGCTCGTTTTTGGCATGTTTACACCAGGTGTGTCTTATGACGAGTTATGCTTAACAGTGATGAAAATAACACTTCTTGGTAGCCATAATCTTACATTCAAATTAAACTGAGGTGGGGTCTCACTGTAATCTAGAAAGACATTTGTTTTAAACTTAATCATTTTCTCATCAGATAATAAAAAATGCTTAGTCAGTATAAATGTTTAAGGGGACTTGTAAATTTCCACCACAGTAGACAAAGGAAATCTCTAGCATACATTTCTCCATTAACAAATCTTTGAACTCTTCTCTTCATTGTAAAGATTCATCTGAAATACATCTGAAGATGAATATATTCCATTCATTTCTATACTGCTGCTTGAATTTAAGTAAGTTTGCTTGAATTTAAATAAGTTTTCATCCAAATTTTTGGGATTTAAATCCCCATCAAGAAGGATGAGTAGGGCTCCCAATTTTCAGATGCTCCTGGTAGATATAGAATCCGAAAGATAGGAGAGGGCAAAGAGGTAATAAGAGCAGGATAAAGTGTTATTCAAAGACCTGTTAGGATGGTGGCAGTGGGTATGCAGAAAAGTATAGGATGTGTTTCCTTATGAATAACCATGAAAAAAAATTGAGATACGAATACTCCTCACAGATACCATACATGTCAAGGAATAGTGGATGCTATAAGAAAAACAGTGACAACCTTATGAAGGTACAAACGGATAACATATGATATGCCTGATATTCACCATTAATGACATTGGCAAGACACTAGTAGACAATAGAGAGATTGTTGAACATGACAATATTAAATACTTTTCACACACTCGCAATCATCATTGAAAGCACAACCATTGTTAGTATATTTCTGATTCTAGCAAGGAATATATCAATCTATAGAGGTCTAACAAATACTAGCACAGGATATGAAATATAGTAACAAGGAGGGAAAGAAGATACCCAAAAAATCAAACACAAATGCTCCAGTCAAAGTGCCTTCCTTGTTTTGTCAATTCAGTCCATCTAGGACTTGTCTTCAACTCTGATTCAATCAGCTTGCAATGGACAGCACTCTAAATCGTATGAAGATTAGACCTCTAATCTGTCCCAATGAATGCCTTTTATATCAGACAAATGTGCTGAAGATGATGTATCCGATCTGCCCTTTGAAGTATCTCCCTGTAGCAGACTTTGTGACAGACCTGATATGGCTTACGATCTGCTCTATATTGATTTTATAGCAGCCCTGAGTTTGATGTCCGATCTGCACTATTTGGACTTGGTAGCAGCCCCGAATATGATACCTGATCTGCACTATTCGGAAGACCGAATCTCCCTTGTTTACATTCGCATGAACTTGCACCAAGGTCTGCCCGAATTCCTTATTTCGGGTCTGCTCATGCCTTATGGAATGCTGTCAGCCCGTGCCTTATGGAAGGCTGTCTGCACGCATTCAAGAACAGTCCGAATTAATTCAGATGTTGATGAAGACTCCAAATTAGCCCCCTCGCGAGATCTGTTATACAGGTGCTGAAGAAATTCATACTTAGAGATTTCAAATATCAAACCTATAAGGAGGGAAGCACATTATGTCTTCTGTACTTTCTCCTCAAGGATCGATCTATATATATATGAGAATGAAAATATTTATTCCAAGAGGCCGACTTTGGCCCTTAAATAAACTTTATTTAGTTCATTCTAATAATATATAGATTAAATTGATTCACTAAATAAACAATAAATAATAAATATCTCTAATATTTATTATTATTATTTATGCATATCGATTTATTTATTTATTTATTTTTGATCGGTAACATTTTGGTATATTCATTGATAATAAAAAGAGGATTACATCAGTATGCCACTTCCAAGTTGGCCATCATATTACAAACATATTTCATCCCTACCCCACACACATATGGACGTAAAAACATGAAAAAGGCATTAACACCCATCAAAAAACAAAAAGAACGTCTAGCACACAAGATCACAAAAAACATACGACTGCCCCAGTAATGGCCCCGTCCACCTTCAGCAGCCCTTTGTGCTTAGTCTTTGAACCACTCAGCCGCCTCCTCCCCTGAGAAGTTGGGGATGGTCTGGTCATCCTGAACTGACCTTGGCTTGCCCTTCAAGCTGGCACCCTGGCGACTCATGCTGCCCTTGTCACTTGCGCCCACCTCTTTCTGCTCCCTCCTCTTGAGTTGGTGTCGCAGCTGTTGCCCTGGTGCTAACACACTCTTCCAGGGCGTCGACTTCATAAAACCCCTCTTTTCCTCCTACACCCAGATATGTTCTTGCAAGAACGCCACAATTTTTTTCCATCCTTTCTCCACCTTCAGTATATGCACTCCTTGCGGGTTCGCCGAAGACCAGAATATCAGAGGTTGGACTGAAGTATCTCCTCCCCCGATTAGCCTCCATGGCTCTTGTCCCATCTCCACCCCTTCCCCCAACACTGCTCTGTCCACAATTTCCTCCAACCCCAGCAGCCATTGCGGGTCAACACATGAAGCCACCACCCTTCAAACTTCCTCCTTGGTTTCTCCCACTGTCAATGCCAGCGCCACAAAGAGCGAAGCTACATCCAGATTGGAGTGTCTCCTCCAGTAGGAGTCCAGATACTCCACTCCAAGCATTTGCTGTATGCCGTCCATGAACTCCGAATCTTCAAACATAAAAATGTTCCTCAGACGCCTCGCTGTGATCTTCCCCTCATACGATTGCGTCTGGCTATCTGATTCAAGCGCAAAATTCGCCTCCATCTCCTCCTTGCTGAAAACCTTGTGATTTAATCGCTCTTTTCCGCTTTGATATCACACCCTTCGAACAATCTGGAAGGGTTTGCTTTGCTGGGTGCCAATAAATCATTGCACTTGCTGTCACGTGCCAGGCCATGAACAATCTTGAGTGCCGTCGGGTTTAATGGTTTATTACTACTCCTCCATTAATCGGTTAATATGCTTTAATTGGGGTGTGCGTAATGTTTCCCTCTTTTTATTCCAAGTCAAGACCTCTAAGGTCTTCGTAAATTTCATGCTGAGTCCCTTGTGCAACATTCACACCCATATTGGCCAGCTTGTCTGCCACTTTATTAGCCTCTCTGTAAACGCGGGAAACCTTAAAGTCCTTGTACTCCTGTAGAAGGCACCTGATTTGCTTGATGTGTTTGTCGAGATGCCACGCTACCAGTTTTCCTCTCGAGATCCCATTAGTGATTATCTCTGAGTCCCCTTCAAGGTGCACTTTGCGGATTCCCAATTTGGCTCCTAATACTAAAGCCTCTTTGGCCGCAACACATTCGGCCACATTATTCGTACCATCCTTCAGTCGTTTGGCCACAAAGGCAAGAATGTTGCCCTGATGATCTCTTGCTATACAACCGCATCCAGATACCCTCGAGTTGCCTTGAGATGCTCCATCAAAGTTAATTTTCACCCATCCTTCCTCTGGTGGTTGCCAAGATACCTCTTTTCTTTTCTGCTTAGGATTATATGCATATCGATTTATTATAATAATAAATATATTCTATATATTTATTATTATTATCCAAGTTAGAGATATTTGCCGTAAAGGCCAATATATCAACACTCTCTCTTGGACTTGAGGCAAAGACCTACTCTTAGATCCTTCAAAACATAACTATAATGGATTCCTCATCCATGATACCGTAGATCTTACATCTATGATAGTTGATCTCTATCTACTATATATAATGAGAACACAAATGTTCTTCATCATTCCTCAACCATACATCTCATATTCATATGAGAAACATCAAGTCATATGACGCTTACCAACCGAATGTGGATTTCCTTGATCCACGAGTCACCTTAACTCTTTTGAATATCAAGTCCATGATATTCAAGGTAGCATCAAGTCCATGATACTTTCCAAACTCAAGTCATCTTGACTCAAACATCAAAACCATGATGTTTCTATCCAATTTGTGGATAACCAGATCCACAAGTCTCCTTGACTCAGTCAATAGAATATCAAGTCCATGATGTATACCAACCAATTTGTGGATAACTGAATCCACGAGTCATCAAGACTCAAGAAATGTCAAGTCCATGACATCAAAACAACATCAAGTCCATGATGTTAAGAGCATCGGTCTAACGAATATCAAGTCCATGATATTCACCAATTGCTCGGAGTAGTGGTCTATCAACATCAAGTCCATGATGTCCACCAACTACTCAAATGTGAATCCCTGATCCAAGAGATATCAAGTCCATGATATTCACCAAGTGCTCAGAGCAATGGTCTTTAGACATCAAGTCCACGATGTCCACCAAATGCTCAACAATGGATCCCTGATCCATGATAGAGATATCAAGTCCATGATATTCTCAGAGTAACCAATTCATAAGAACAACTTAGCCATAAGCATAAGTGTAGTCATATGAATAATCATAACCAAATGAATAATCTCATAAGCAAAATCTGATCTCATGAATCCACATAAGCATAATTGTAACAAATATGATCATAAGAATCAAGTGCAATGTGTTCACACATAGAACCACGTATAATCTCTGCTAAATAGAGATTCAGCTATAACAGAAAGTATGATCCATACATACATGCTAAGGTATACAACAAGCCAATAAAGTATGCTCCATACATGCATATTAAAGTATACCGAATGTAAAACCAAAACCAATAACCAATGTATATCCAAATGTAGTTCTCTCATAGAACAAATATAATTCATCCATGAATATAGAAAGTATATGCAACATGAAACATTACTCAAAGTGAAGTAATATATATCAATGAGAA
>MU217649.1:68442-92490 GCA_018584345.1 Thuja plicata
TTCTTCATCATCATCATCTTCTATATGGAGGCTAATAAGACTCGAAGGTTAATTTTTCCCCACTTTTATCGGCGCAGTTTCCACCCCAAATTATTAAATGGGGGTTTGGGGGCAAAGCCCCCAAGACAGGGTCAAGGGGCAGCGCCCCAAAAAGCTCAATCGACTTTAATTATTTTATAAGGCATCAAGAGTTATTTTTCAGCTCCATAAGACATCAAATCATAAATGTATGTAAGATGAAAGACACAAAAAAAAGATTTAAAAAAAAGTGTTTTTAAAGTTTTTTTTGACTTGACAGCCGATTCATGCCGGTTCACACATGGCGATTCAGGCCAAAAAACCGCCGATCTGATTCACCGGCTCCCAAAAACTCGGGGAGGGTGAATCGAATCGAATCGCGATTCATGCGCGATTCTCGTTACTCTGGTCGAGATGTAATCATCAACATGATAATTTGAAGCGAGTCTAGTAAGATCCTCAACAATTGCCTCCACGTTTGGCACACTCAGGGGCTACATCCCAAAGCTTGACTGCCCCATGTAGTGTTCCTACTTACGTGACAAAAGACACAAGTTGGTATGAATGTAAACCAAGTCTTCAGATTTTTTTGAGCCCAACCGATAATGCTTCACCGAGTGGATAAAGGAGTAAGTACTCCGATTCCGTTCAGCGGCAGAAGAACTTGCAATGTGGACAGTGTTCTCAAAATTAAACATAAAAATGTAAAGCAAATTAAAGAATATTAAGTACTAAATTGTAGAATACAAGTGGTAAACAAAAAGCAAAAAAACTTACTTGTGAGAGGATCTTGATTGCAAGAGGTTGTAGAAGCTTAAATGGTTGACCATAGAGGTACCACCATGTTGTAGCTCCCATGTTGTATTAGTCCTTTATTGCAAGTGGACTATGTTTTATTCGCGAGGCAAAAAAGCCAAATTCTGTCCGAACTTTTTTGTGCATTTCATCATCTTCGAAGAGTCTTTCAAAGGCTTTGTAGCACCCATTAGCAACTTCTTCATCTGCATATGGTGCTACTCTATCTGGCATAGCAAGTACTTCAACACTATAGTACCTCGAAGATAAGGCATATGCAAGGAGGTGCAATGGGGTGGTCATCTTTTCCCAATGATGATGAATGATTATTTCCACCGTATTGCATAAGGTTTCACATTGTATGGGGTCATTCTCATGCTTTTGTATTTCAATTTTTACCTTCTCCACCATTGTGTCCATGCCATCATAGACATCCCCCAAACAAGGTTTATTAGTGTCTGTAAATTGGAGCCTAGTCATGATAGGCTTGGTGAAATCCAATACAAATTGCACATGAGCCCACCAATTGTCATCCAAGACCAATGTCTTGACCTTTTGGGCCCTCTCTGAATTTGAAGCCTTTCCACATACTCCACTAGTTGGAAATAACTATTTGGCTCAATGCCTCTTGCACCTTGGCAAGTCATCTCATAACAATAGTATGAGACGCAAATCGGGTCTCAGCTGCCTAAGCAAGTTAATAACAATATGTCAATAAATATTAAGCAAATTTATATACAAATTGATAATTGAAAATGACATAAAATTTGTTAAAATTAAATAAATAAAGTAAATTTAGTAATTACTCTTACCTTAAACAACTCCAATTTGGAGAAAGATCTAAATATCGATTGTGACATTTGGTGGTTCGTCACAAACATCGATATCTCCTCCCCCTCTTGGTATATTTCGTGAACCCATTCTATTTGAGTGCCAACTTTCTGGATCACCAAGTTTAAGGAGTGTACGGTGCATGGTGTCCAAAAAATGTGGTCATATCGTTACTCAACCAAAGCACTTGCACCCCTACCATTTTTTGCATTGTCCATGATTACTTGGATCACATTCACACAACCCATCATCTCTATGGCCTCAATGAGAATTATGTAAATGAACTGTGCATCTTTCACTTCCCTTTCACAATCAACTGCCCTCAAAAACATTGCCCCTTTGGGGGACACTGCAATCACATTAATCAATGGACCTTTTTTTGTATCTTTCCATCCATTGGAAACAATAGAAACACCCAAAGTTCTCCAAGAATTTCTAATTGGTTGAAGAGATCTCTCTACAAAAGTCCTCTCTTTTTGCAATAGGGTGGTACTCACCTTTTCATACCTAGGACTTGTGTAATCAGCTGGTGCTTTATTGATGGCTGCCACCATCTCCTTCCAATATGGTGATCTCACCAAGTTGGAAGGAAGACCATTGGCATAGAGGCGACGTGCAATGGCTTGATCAACAAGCTCTCTTGCCTCCATTTTACATGTTGTGGCCAATGGACCTCTTTGCGGGTGGTAGTTTCTACTTCTTCCTCTTCCACTTCCTGTACAGGTATTTGCAAGAATGGATGTTTGGAGGATTCAACTGGTTTAGTGAGCAATTGCGTTTTTTTCTTTCTGGATGGAGGTTGATAAGAAGTTTGTTTTGATCTATTAACCAATTTATTAGCCTCTTCCTGTTCTTTTATAAATCCTGCTAATTGTGCATTAGACATCCCCTTCCCATTTTTGCTACCTTTGCACATTCCTATTTTTTTACCAAAAGGGCCCATAAAGTGAAGTTTGACCCGAGAATATGAGCTATTGAACGGTTTACTGTCACATACATTACACTTCCAAAGATATGAGCCACCTCCTGAAACCTGTGATATTCTTGTGGTATGTCTCCATAAAGGAGATCCTAAATCAATTTTGAATTTATCGGCTCCTTGCCCTCCCATTGAACTTTGACTACCGCTGGCGGCCATTCTTGCACAATACAATCTAATTTCTTGCAGTTGCTATAATAAGAAATTAAATAAATTTAAATTAGAAAATTCAAAAAAACTATGAACATCAAGCATACAAGTGCAAAAAAAAGACATATTTAAAATAGATAGCAAACTTGTTTCTTTATTTCTAAAAAAAAAAAGAATGAAAAATTTCTTCCCAAACTTTAAAAAAGTCATCAAAATCTCAAAAAAAATCATTGAAGGACTCAAGAATGGGATCAAATGCTTATCTTAGATGCTTAGAACTCCTTTGGAAGCTATCTCGCACCTCACGAACGATACCCATCGAAAATAATCACCTTGCCTTCAAGATGCCAAAATGGAGACCAAATGAGAAGAGAGCCTAGCTGCAAACAAAATGAGATGAAAAAGGAATGATTGTCCTCTTTTAGGGCCGCTTTATGGTTTAGGAGCAAAAATGTTAAAAAATGATATATAGCACATGTTATAAAGTGCTTTTAAGTTGTTTTTTTTTCAAAAAATGTTAAAATATTGACTTTGGGCACGTGGATGCATCTGGGTGCCCTGTGGATGTGCACCGCGCATCAAGCCCTAGAGCCTGTGAATCAGTAACTAAGGTTTATACCATAGTAGCTGAAATCGGGAAAAAATCCCGTTTATACCTGCTGATTAATCGGGAATCGGGGGCTGGCCCAAAATTTCCCCCTTAAAATCAGAAAAATCGGTCAACCTTCGGTCAACGATTTTTTGGTGAAAAAATCAGGATTAATCGGGATTATTTGGTGCAAAAAATCGGTTGACTAATTGGGTAAAAATCTCTGCCAAAAATTAATCTGAAAATCCTAAAACACGTGAAAAAAACAGTGCCATTTTGTGATAAAATGCCGACGGAGGTTCATTTCATAGCACAAAGCTCGCCATTGATTTCGTAGCATACAAACGGGGGGATTGCCGAAGCTTGCCATTGATTTCGTAGCACACAGATAGGGTTGCAGAGGTGGATATCATCTCAGAGGTTTACCAAGTAGGTCTCCTTTTCTCCCAAGTGGATTTCGTAGCTTGTATTCATAGTATTCTGTGTGTTCGTATTCATCTTCTGTGTGTGTTCATAGTATTCTGTGTGTTCGTATTCACCTTCTGTGTGTTCGTATTCATCTTCTGTGTGTGTTCGTGTTCATAGTTCTGCTGCCTGTGTGTTCGGGTGTGTGTTTAAAACAATGGCATATAACTATCGATTTTCTGAGAACAATGTAAAATGGACGCACAATCGATTTTATGATAAAGAAATATATAAAACAATCATCAGTTATATGCCAGATATATTAAATATAGTATAAATCGATTATATATTTATTATATCTAGCATATAACTGGTGATATAACATTGTATATAACTGGTGATTGTTTTATATATTTATTTATTTATAGAAAATAACAAATACTGTATTACTTATAGAATCCTGTATAAAATATATTCCGAGTATAGAAAATAATAAATACTGTATTACTGTATAAAAAATAATATAATAAATACTGTATTTTCTATACTCAGAAAATAATAAATACTGTATTACAGCTTATAAATTTATATTTTATTCTAGGCATCCTAGGCACATACAAATTAAAACAATCTCCTTGTGGAGCTGGTATAAGGGAGATCTCATACACCAATTTGGTGTCACACTTGGCAGTGACCAAACAAACTACCTTTACCTTGGCATTGTCCCTACTGTAATTTTTCTACCTTACTCAGGACCACTTGACCATTCATATGCAGTGGACTTGTCATCCAGGAGCTCTGACTGTTTTTCTTCAATTTTTTTATGTTTTTTTGTAAATCCAAAATTTTTTTTTTTTTTCAAAAATTCCTACTCTGGTTTGCTGATTTTTTCCCAAAACGATTTATGCTTCTATGGTTTATAGTTATACCATTAGTAACATTCAACTTCCAAGTATTTCCATGCTCATAATACTTCCTCCATAGGCAAGCTCAATACAATTCCTCTCAAAACATTTATGCTAAGTTACTGATCTTGGTACTGATTTGGGTTGTGGATTCTGTTCATGGATTCAGGCCAAAACAATTCTGGGCTCGGGTTCATTTTGGGATTGTCCATGCAAAAACGTATAAAAATTATACATCCACTTCACCTTTATTTGATAAATTAAAAGGCCTATAAAGGCTAGTTGATTATTAATGAGTTCATTGTTTGTTGAAAAAATACATAGACATTTCAAATGAGGTTGCTTAAAGCGTTTAAATATTAGTGAAGCCTTTCTCCACACTCACCAGTGATAAATCACGTCCTATTCATTTGGCCAAGTGAAGGAATTGAACTGTGTTGTTAAAATTTGTGATGTATCTTCTGGAAATGAAAATTGTCGTCTTCGTCTTAATAGGTTTTGGTGAAATGCTGTCAAGAAAAATAGACTTTGCAACTGATTCCTGATTTGATTCATGTAATCCTTCAGCACATGAAAAATAGGTAGGCCTTATTTTGGAGGCCATGTTTCTTTGTCACACTATGGATGGACAAGTTAATGCCTTTTCCAGGCCATTCAATCCATTCTTCTTGTGTGCCATTCAAACCCTTTACTCAAAATGCAAATGCAAAATTCAGACAGTTTATAACCTAAGTTATCGTTCTGCAAGCTTTGAAGGGCTGGTCCCAGGTCAGTTCTAACCCAGTTTGCTTTCCAGGTCCGGTCCGCTGTGGTCTAGACAGGGTTCTGGCCACAGTCTGTGTGTTCGACCCGAACAGACTTGGGCGAGTCCGACTTGACTTTGGTCTTGTCAGACACAGAAATGCCAAATTTGGCTCATTTATATCTATTTATTTCAAACTTGTTTTTTATTCCATTTTAGTAATTTACCTTGTTGATTCATCCCTAGGAAGACATTCATTCAAAATAATGCATAACATTCCCAATTTATAAAAACCTAGGGACACAAAGAACCATATATGATACAATGCCTTGACTTCCCTGTGTTGATTCATCGCTATGGTACAGGCCATCTTCATATCCAGATCGTTTTCGTTGCCTTTGCCCTTCAAATATTTAGCCCTAGTCTAACGGAGGTATATTAGTTGAAGGTTCCAGGATGGGAGGCCCTTTCTACCTCTCCTGATCATTGATTGAATTGTAAGTTCCCAACCCAATCAACGTTTGCCTTTTCACCAGGTTGGACAGACTAATATTGCCTTTTCACCAGGAAGATAATAAAATTGAACTTCTGCATATATACGTGAATAGCAGGTATTTTATATTTATAAATTAATATTAAATTATATCACATTTATTTATTTATTTTATATTAATATGTTTTCATATTTTGTATATTATATTAATATATTGATAATAAATATCGAAAAATTATTTATTAATTTTATATTTCCTGTATATATGTATAATATAATCATATTAATATATATTTTATTTATATTTATACAAATAGATATTACATATATATTTATTTCATTATATTTTTTATTATTTATCAAAGAAAAATCTTATATATATAATTTCTATATGTTTTTGTATGGATGAACCCAAAACGAATCCAACACCAATTTTGTTTTGAGGGAACCTTCAAACCCTTGGTCCTGAGCCTGAACACGAACCAGTAACTTAGGTTATAACAGACAAACAGACTTGTGAAAAAGGGTTTCCAAAACCAATTAAGAATAGGGCCAAACTGTTGTGGGTTCGTAGCAGGTTCTGAAAAAAAGTCATCAAAATTCATTATGGTTTCTCCCAGGTTCGATTGGGACGAAACTACAGGCCAAATTTCAAACCCTGGCTGCATCCCTGCTCACACTGGATCAGGATCTGGATCTGAAATGGATTGTTACTGGACTGGCAAGTTAACAGGGCCGAACCTGGTAACTGAGCATTTATGTTCAAATGCAAATCAAGCATCCTTTTTTCTTAAAGAAGATTATTTCATTATTTTCTCTTAAGAAGGACCAATTCCAATCCTAGACTGAATGTCTTGTTCGATTTCCTGCTAAACTCTTTGTAGGAGCAAATCCAGCTTTGCTTGTGCTACCTTCATCTCATGGACTATCATAACGATCAATAAGATCCTCTTCATAGTTGACATATGAATAGTCTACAATAGGATTAATCTTGTTTCTTTTGAAATTTTGTGTAGGGATTTTTGTCTGTGCACAACAATGGAACACATGGTAAACATTTTAAATCTGTCGCAACATTTTGTTTAGGGGTTTTATCTCTAAGAGGTTAAGATGTACCATTGAAAATCTTTTGCTTCATGCCTTAAGCACTTTTTGTTGAGAAAAAATTCCTCCTGAGAACCAATTGTCATATTTCTTGTTCTTATTTGTTTGTAAATTAGATACTTTATGACTACAATATGTTATAGCAAAAATAGCAGAATTCCATTAATTTAAACTTCTTTTTTGACAGTTCTCTAACAAATCATGATATGAAAAAGATATTAGCCATATTTCATTTTTTAATTTTATAAAATTCGATGTTGCAGCACCACAAGTAGATAAAGTTTCCTGTTATAATACTGTAAGTTATAGGCTAACAGTAAGTTTTTTTGTGCAGTGAAGGAAAAGATGGTGATTCCTCCACCTCGTCCTCCAACTAGAATTGTAAAATATTTAAAGCCATATGTTTTAAAGATGAATTTTTCTAACAAATTTGTCTCAGCCCAAGTTTTTCATGGGCCAACAGCTACAGTTGCGTGCTCTGCCTCTTCACAAGAGGAGGCGCTCAGGTCTACAATGGCATCCACTCGTGATGTTTCTGCTGCTAACAAGATTGGGAAAATTTTGGGCGAGCGGCTTCTATCTAAAGATATTCCTGCCGTTTCTATTTTCTTAAAAAGAGAACAAAAATACCATGGCAAGGTGAAGGCCCTAATTGAAGGTGTAAGAGAGTCCGGTCTTAAGTTTATCTGAGATTCATATATGTATTTATCTGACTATCACCTGCTTTTTGATTGGTACATGAAGTTTGTGTTAACATTTATATGCCTTCTGAGTTGAATTTCATTTCGTTTTTGAATATTTTTAGGCTGCAAAACTTTGTTAGCCAATTTCTACTTTATTTAAAGATTTGAGTCTGCGAAGTGACTATTGTGTTTTAGGAAAATAATTGTAAATAGTTAAGCAAGTACGGTCGATTAAACTTAGACTTAAGCCATCAGTATTATTTTCTCTCTTTCACTGTGACACACTCCCCTTTAATTTCATTGTTTAATTCAAATTTTCTCAGTTACCATACTTTAACTGTTGATATAAAACATATATCTCCCAACACTAGGTCAAATCCGTTTGATGACTTTTATTCTCTGCAATTTTCATCAACCTTTCTACCTTTTTATACTTTTTGTAAGCAATATCACGAAGGCTTACTAGTTTTATCATCTTTGCCTTAGTGGCCCTTTACCTATTTTGAATTGAGATTAATCAAGAAGATTTCCATTCGAATAATCTTGGCACCCAAACTTAGAGTCCAGTCTTTTGAGACTTGTGCATCACAAGGTATTTGTTTCCTTAACTTTATCAAATCCATATTTTTTCGTGTTTGGCATTTCGCATGAAAGATTCTTTGATATTTTTTTAATAACCTTCCTTGGTTATTTCCACTTAATTTTTTTTTCATTAATTTCATTACATCTTCACATCCTCTTATCAACCAAGCAATTTCTTTTTAATTGGAAGAGCTGGTTTTATAAGTTTACCCAGCCATAGCATGGGTTGTAGCTTTTAATTATTCTTCTCGAGCAATCAGCAACTGTTTCATTTCCAAAAGTCTTTTTTAACTCTCATTTTAATTCTTTCTTTGATCGAGATAGGGCAAAAGCTGTAAGTTGAGTATCCTTGTTTGAATCTGGCCTAGGTTCTAGAATTGGTTGTGTACCCTCTCTTTGAGAAGTGTCGAAGGGTTTCTTTGAGGGCAAAGACAGTTGTTGGATGGAGAGGCTACCCAAGATTTAGGCTAATCTAACATTTTCTACAACCTCATCTTCAACTTCTTATTGAAGCCTGAGTTGACAATTTGTTATTCTTGGATTAGTTTTCTAGGTGGTGCATTTGGGAA
The DNA here is from genome assembly GCA_018584345.1 of Thuja plicata. Classification (NCBI taxonomy): domain Eukaryota; kingdom Viridiplantae; phylum Streptophyta; class Pinopsida; order Cupressales; family Cupressaceae; genus Thuja; species Thuja plicata. The sequence continues at coordinate 77,288 of MU217649.1, forward strand.
ATTTTGTTCCTCTACATCCTCCAAATTATTTATAGAATGGTGTGGGCTAGTCCATGGGTGAATGAAATTATGAGGTACTGGGACTTGCAAAGTTGAAGCAAGGGCTTCTTCTTCCCACTTTTGTTAACCACCCTCTTTCTATAGGAAGTGATGTTTGATAATAAGGTGGACAAGCCCATGATGGCTTATTTGGCCATTTTGCCGATGAAATTTCATTATCATATTGTGCAGACGATTGCCTAAAAGTGTAGGCTGATTTACACTTATGGTGAATATGTGTAATCATACGCATACCTGATCCTAAGATGGTGCCGTCACAAGTGAAAAACTTCATAGCCTGGCCAACAATTTTGGCCCACAATTCTGGGAGACTGAAAAACATATACCCTTGTTCTTTTCTTTGCTCACCATGTACTCGGGCTTATGAATTTGCTCTTTATAGGATGTTTGATTATGTTAGGCGCCTTCATCAATTTCAGGAATCCTAGAAAGATGATTGATTATGGTGGAAGAAACTGTAATTCTGACGCCCTTCACAATGGAGAAGTGTTTGTGAATGTTTTACGTTCAAATCATAACTTTCAATTTTTTTTAAGAAACTCCAACCATTGGAATTTCGTGGAAATTATGCAATCTTGATCAATTATGACATTTTTCAGTTCAATCTTTCTTTTGTAAAGCATCACATTAAGAGTGAGACTTTTGCACAACTATATTAGAGGTGTTTTTGTGGATACCAACAAGCAATGAGAGCAGGGTGATGGAAAATATGGCAATTAGAAAGCAGAGGAAAGCAAAAGGTGATGCAAAATTATTTTTGAGATTGTTGATCAATTTATGTTAGGGGAGGGGATCCAATAGATGAGTGCATTCCACTAGCTTTGATAACACTTGTTCATTTAATGCCCAGACTTGTCGATTTAATGATACAAATGTTAAATCTTGCATTGAATAAGATAACATAACAAGACAAATCCTTAGATCCAAATCTAATACTTAAGGTTCATTCAAGATGGCCCCACCTATGTATCCCATTTTGAGAATTTTAGGCATAGCAGCTCACACGCCAAATATATGATGATTAGTTGAGGTTATGCTTCTATTTGAATTGAACTGAAAGTTGATAATGCACTCGAATGTTCCTACATAGTTTTCATATTACATTAGTTAGATCACTTTAGTTAAATATTAAATAACTATTTTTATATTACAATAAGTTGTAAAATTTATTTATTAAGAACTTGGACAAATTGAATAATTAATTAATTTTGTTAACTTGATTTTATTAGGTTTGATTGAATTGTTATATCCAAATATAATTCTTGATTGACAACATTATTGTTTATTATTATTATTATTATTATTGTTGTTGTTGTTGTTGTTGTTGTTGTTGTTGTTACTATTATTATTACTTTAGTTAAATATTAAATAACTATTTTTATATTACAATAAGTTGTAAAATTTATTTATTAAGAACTTGGACAAATTGAATAATTAATTAATGAATTTTGTTAACTTGATTTTATTAGGTTTGATTGAATTGTTTTTGATTAAGGAAAACAGGTTTTGATGGGTTCCTGAAACCCTACAGAGCTATAAAATAAACTAGAGCATATAAACGATAGGGACAATATAATTCTTGATTGACAACATTATTGTTTGTTGTTGTTATTATTATTATTGTTATTGTTATTATTATTATAATTATAATTATAATTATTTTATTGTTGTAATAATAATAATAATTTTTATTGAAATTATTATAAATATATATATAAAAACAAAAAGTCTTTAGCAAACATAATTTCATTAGAATAATAATATCTATCTCCTTCAAATTTCCATCCTTTATTGTTTACCCTTGTTGCTTCTAATTGGACCCTTTCTTTCATACACTTGTTCTTTCCCTCTTTAAAATTCCACCAAAAATGTCTTTTATTATTATTATGTTCTAGTTATGCTCGTCTAAAATAGAGATGATAGTTGTCATATCCAATATCACATATTGACTTTCCTTCTCTCTTTATTCAAAAAGAGAATGAAGTTGGCCAATGTTTTATACTAAAGGAAAGGAATAGAGGAAATATTTTCTACGATTAAAACAATTTTAGAAAATAAATATAACAATAAAGTATACTAACTATATAATACAATTTATTTTGAGGAAAAGTATTATTAAAGATTGTAGTGGTTTTTGAATTATTAATAAATAATATGGTTACAATTCAATTTCAAAAAATATTCATCTTCATGCATAAGTATTGTGTTTGAAGAATTTTTGACTATAATTTTATTTCAAAGATAAGTGATACATCATTTATCCAAAGCATTCAATTTATAGAAGTAAATTTGGAAACCATCAAATGATACATCATTTATCCAAAGCATTCAATTTATAGAAGTAAATTTGGAAACCATCAAATGGTAATCAACTAACATTCTATGATTGGTAATGATTACAAAGGGGGTTTTAGCACAAACCAAGTTTTGGTATGCAATGACAAAGAAAGAAAGATAACAAATCTTGACACACGAGGAGATAGACTATACTAGCACATACAAGTCTAGATACCAAGAAATTATGCGTTCATCAAATCAATTACATAGTTCATTGAACTAAAACTAATATATTATGTCAATACATGAAGGGATTACTAATTTAGCATACGAGAAATTAATAATAATAAGTCGTTAATATATTCAAATCATACGAACTTAATGTATTTTTCATTACTCTTTCGAAAATATACTTGTTCAAAAACCCTTAGGAATAAAGCATGAATACAAAAATCATAATGTCTCTTTGAATATTTCTCTAAAAATTCCCCTTTATAAACATCCCCCTTTTAGTTTGAATTAGCCTTGTATATATATACGCTCATAGAGTAACTGCCTTGTAACTAGCTAGCATAACTACTCAGGTAACTACTTAGTATGGTTACTTGAGATAACCACTTAGCATATTTACTTAAGTGATCACTTTTGGTAACTATCTGAATGATTACATCTAATAATTACATTTTAGAAACAAGTTAGGATTTACTTAACTTTTATAGAAATAAAGTTCAAAATATAACTATAGTTACAAGTGACATAAGTCACTTTTACAGAAAGGAAGTAGAAATTAGGGACTTTCAAGTTATGAGTTCAAGAGAGATATGCACCATGTCTTCCTCCAATCAATGAATTACTTGTTCAGATCAAGATCTAACAACAAGATGTATTTTAGCGGCATCTGTCGAACATCTTTATCTTTCACGAATTCACGACTTGAATCATGATGCCCTATTAAGAGTATTCTTTCATTTTTGTTACTCTTTTAATTGGCCTGATGTTGTCTTTGGACCTTCTCCTTGATAGCCTCTACAAGGATGATAAATGTAAGTGTTATAATTTGTCCATCGAATCAACTATTGGATGGGGAATATCAATTTATAATCAAAGACATGCCATTCCCTCTCCCTCTGAGAATACAGATCTACACAAACCCCCTAGATTTAAGTGGCATTTTGATGATAAAGTTTGGGATCTCCTCAAGATGATCAGCATGACCAAGGACAACCATACATAATCATCCGTTGTGGACATAACATACTATAAGAATCACTCATACAACTCTCTTTGATAGAGATTTGAAAGCAAACATTGAACACCGAGATCTTCAAATATTACATTAATAGTTTGGTGAATTTCCTTCTTTGCGACCTTAAAGAAAACCCTTGTAGGTATCCCATAATTAACCCTTGTCACATAGTAAGGAGTGAGAGCTGCTATTGTGCCACTGCTGAGATCGATAGCCAAATCATATTAACAGAAATGGTTGTTAGCAGTTGCGTATAGTAGTCCCTACCCAATTTCTGCAACTAGCTTCTCAATCCTTTACTGCTTGAAAATCAAACATTATCGATTGCCTAATGCCTGGTTTTATCAACCTCCATACATTCATCAATATGCAAACATTAATCAAACGAGTGTGTTTTCTGTCACCCAACATCCCAAATGCACGAGTGGAGGTTAGTTTCTTCTCGAAAAATGTTGCAAGTTCTTTCCCTCTTTTACCCTTCTATGTGCCAAAGAGACTGTTCATAAGTGTTATGGAAAGATCTAGTCAAAGTCTTTGATGTAGTGTTTGAATGATTTTCAAATGACAAGAATTTTTTTAGCCATATCTTTAGGTTTAGTAGATCAAACATAGATAAGATAAGATAAATTTATTAATGTCCAACAAGAGATCACAAGGGTCTATGGGACTGAAGAGTGTACAGAATAAAAGACTGCCAGCAGCAATAACACCAAGCGGTATCAAGGAAAGAAAGCAAACAGGGAAAACAAGAGAAACAAGAAGAAACAAGGAGCACAAGAGCGAGGCAAGGACTAAGGGTCCTTCCTTGGTAAAAAGAAACCAAGCACCAAAGGGTACAGACTAGGGCGAGAAGGTGCCCTAAACCGCCGCTGAGAAAAGCAGGGAGGGTGCCGCTGACGAGTATAACAACTATGAGGTCTCACAGATCTAGAGTGACTGACAATAGTGGTACTGAAAGGCAGCTTCCTTCAAGTTACATTTGTTTCCAGTATGCTTAAACTTTGGATAGATGCATACACTTTAAGCATAGAAAAATTTGTTCCAGATTGATAACACAAGCCTCTTTAGTGGTCCACTCAAGGTGATCACGAGCAATATGCATGTTTACATCAGTGATGTAACCCACAAAGCTACTGATTTCCATTTTGTTCAACAATGGAGAACATTCTAAACTTTTCATTTGGTCACAATGAAGAATATGGTGAATTCTTCATGGCATAACTTTATAAATCTCATAGGCATATTTTTCATTTTCTTGGCTCCTCATTTTATAGGCAATGCAAAGTGATGCGGTAAGCACAAGTTGGAAATATCACTTCACATATGAGTTGGTGGACAATGTTCCCATTTTGGTGATAGCTATGAGAATCTTGGATTTAGATGTGCTAATTGCATTTGCTTCAAGGTTTCTTCAGCTTTTACAACAAGTCTATTTCATGCATTCGATGAGTTGACATACCTTTGAGACATTCTTCAAAACAGTTTGGCGCCATGTGAATTATCTCCACAGTATTCTAACATGGGTGTCACATCCAAGGATATAAACACAAGTGTTTGTTGTAATTTTAGATATAAACACAAGTGTTTGTTGTAATTTTATGGCTAATTGTTTGCTGAATGCTTGAGCACATCGAGAAACATACCAACAAAGAATGTCAGATACATAACCCAAGCTTTCATGTCTGCACATTTTCTAACTGATATCAAAGCCCATCATTGATAAGATTGAACCGAGCAATCTTAGTGTATACAAGGAAGCTAATCTCGTGGCATTTCATGTTCCGAGTCACACTTCAAAGATATCGATCACTCAATGAAGAGAAGGTTTGATTGGACCTGTTGATTCAAATTGCTAAGAAGAATTGGTAGTTGAGAAAGATATATCTTGTCTTCCATATCCCATGCGTGATAGTCCTAAGATTATGGAAATCTTCCTTTACTTTACAACAATTATAATGGTCTTTATCATCCCTCTCACTTGATGGTGATGGTTACTTCCATCGACATGTTAAAGGCATTTCATAATTTCCAATTATAACTTGTGCAAAAGTCATAATCTCACAAAGGCTTTATAAAATTTTGTCTATGGAACCTGCAAATGTGGCGAGTGAGAAAATGGGCACATTCTTGACTGAATAAATATTTCTCCACAAAAAGTCGTCAGATCGTCAGATCATCAATATGGCCATTGCGATCAAAATCTAGAAACATTGCTCTGTTTATAATCAATGAAACTTCCAATGTAATGGATTTTGGCTTTTGATTGCTAAAAATCGAAGCTTTAAAATATCCTAGATAGTGGGTTATGTTGAAAATTGACCATATTAATAGCATGGAGTAGATAACCTTAATTCAAATCTTCCACACCTTCATATTTTACAAATTTAAACTGTTTCTGCATTTGACGTCAACATATATGGTCAATTTGGAGTAAAGTCTGAGTACAAAGAGTGACGTGAATCGATTGAAAAAATACATGGTTGGTAGCTCTAAAAGGTATTGAGAATTGTGTATGTACTTAGACTAGTCAAATAATAAGTTTAATATAAAAGTTCAAATTTTGGCTAGTTGAAAAGAGGGGCAACAATTTTCTATGATGTTGTTTGTATAAGTTTTGGGCACCCTTCAAAACCTGCATTTGTGTTTAGTTGAATGCTGATTTGTAGAAATTAGCTTTTTTTGTATGGCTGATAGTAGTTGTTTGGCAACAATTGTGGGTATGTGTAGAATCATGATGAAAATTTGAAATTTCACTATAGTATTATTAAATTTTCGGGAAAAAGATAGGAAGTAAGTGTATGTCTGATTGATCTAAGTACAATTAAAACATAATATTTTTTAATGAAATTTTAAATATAAGTAAAGGACACATGTCCAAATGTGCCAGTTTTTAATTTTTTTTTCCAAGTAAATAATTCGTTATAAATGTTTTACTAGAACTTTTAATAAAATTAAAAGCTCACATGTTTGACCAATATAACTTGGTCAAAACTTTACGAAACTCAATATTTTTTAATCATATAGTATGAAAAGCATAGAATGTGGTGCATCTTTTGGATTCAAAAAACGTAAAACCATTTGAAAGTTATAGATAATTTTCAATCAGTGTATCAATCATGACTTTAGTCATAATGCATGTCGATAATCAATTAAAATTATTCATTAAATTCAAAATAGGGCATAATCCTTGATGAACCCTTTTTGTTTCATTAATTTCAGGTAAAAATAATTGTTAGCCACATGGGCAAAGTTTGGAAAACCAAGGAGATATTGAAAACACATTTTTTGTGTTGACTTTCTAGGTTTGGCAACCCCAAGCCAAATCTCAAAGCAACCCAATGAAAAAATGGGAGGTGTGGGGATTATGCTAGAAAAAATGATATTTGTTATTACCAAATATGCGTTAGAAATGGATATTCGTTTTTTAAATGTCAAAATCGGATATTTGTTTCCTCAAGTTATTTTTTTTATATATTTTTAAAATTGAATACCTATTTCCAAAATGGATATCCATTTTGAAAGGCCTAAAAACCACTTTTTAGTGAAATGGACATAACTTTTATATATTTTAAATCAAAATTTTGATTTTTTATAGGTATTGGACAATTGATTTATAGCTCTACACAATGAAATAGGAAATGTTTTCACTAATAAAAGATTTGGTCATTTTACTAAGGAGAGTAAATTTTTTGATAAACTCTCTCTCTCTCTCTCTCTCTCTCTCTCTCTCTCTCTCTCTGTTTTTATCTCCATATATCTCTCTTACTCATGTACACACACCTACTCCCTATTTCTCCCTCCCTCCCTATAAATAGAAGTCAAAGTGGAAAGATACCCCACACACCTAATCAAGAATGAATATTTGAATATAGCTAACATGAAATAATATAAATTGGGATGATAATAAAGCATCACTACTAAGGGAGAGAGAGAGAGATATAGATGAAAGGAGAGATATATAGGAAGCTAGATATAGAGAGAAGAGAAAGAGATAAATAGAGGGGAGATTGATAAAGATAGGTAGAAGAGATAAATATATAGAGAGGGAAAGTTTGAGAGAGGAATAAATAGAAATATAGAAAGATAAAGATAAGAAGATCTATATAAGGGTAAAGAGAGATGAAGAGATATAGAGATAAAGATAAAGAGAGGGAGAGAAAGAAGGATAAATACGTAGAGATAGAAATAACTAGAAAATGCATAGAGACAAATATAGATGTAGATATTAAGGTATAGGAAGAGAGGGGGAGAACGATGAAAATAGAAGGATGCATAAAAATAGGGAGACATATATAGATATAGAGAGAGTAACGTAGAGATAGAGAGATAAAATGAAAAAAGAGGGAGAGAGAGAGAGAACACTTATTGGACCTTCAAATTAACATTATTAATCTTATATTGGTTCAATTTGTTCAAAACTCAAGGTTGACCCTTATTTCTAAGTATGCTCCCCTATTTTTCCTCCAATCAAATAATTCATTTCATCCCCTAGGACATATCATGCTATTTTTTGCCTTTACACGCTCTCCCGACCTCAGAATGAGTTGTACTATGAGAACTTGCACCTAGCCTATTTACTTGGCCCCAGTCCAAATTTTGGCTCATTTTCCAAGGTATAGGATGCCAATGGAAGCCGATCTTAAGAAAATGGGGCTGTAATTTGGCCCTGGGCCTGATATCAGGGTATTAGAAAGAGATCTAGCTCCGTGGTCGACCTGCTTGAGTTTTAACCCCCAGAATGATGGGTTGAGTATATAAACCCCATATATCTCCTCATTTTAATAACTAGGATGATCTATTATCATATGCAAGAATTCACTATCAATTTTTTAAGTATTCATGATCAATCAAGCAATCAAAGTTCAAGATCTCTTCTACAATTGAGCATCCAAGTCTTCAAACCTTCCAAGCATTCTTCCTTCTTTATCAAAAAATGTTGACAAACTACAATATCCATCATTCAAGGCATTTATTTCATGATTTCCTTTTGGCTCAAGCTATTGCATCAACATTTGTGATCACATCCAAAGAAGCATCACGTCATCGAGGTATAAGGTGATTTACAATTCATAGTTGTTTTCTATTTCATCCTTATGCATTTTTCATTCATTTCCAAGGTTGATTTCTAAACAGGGGGTTGACCAAGGAAAAATCATTTTTCCAACCTTTCTATGTGTAGGAATAGGTTATGAAGCCACTAGATAAGAATCAAGAAGATCAGACACAATTGGATAGACCCAAAAAATTTCAGTCAATTTTTCCTGGTATAGGATGCCATTGGCAGACTATACCTACGTACATGACAAGTTTCGGCCAATACCTAGCATTTTTAGCTCAAATTTGGCAGGGAGTTAGTTTATAACCTTCAGGTCCCAGATCTGTAGTTATAGGTCATTTTGACACTCTGATAGTTGGGAATTCTGTTTGAAAACTCACTTTTCCTATTTCATATCCAGGTTCATCTCCATTTTTTTTACATCAGCTTTCTCATTTGGTTTATATTAGATTTGTGCATATTTAATCTTTTGCAATTCAATATTATCCCTCTCTTTCTCAATCATAAGCAACAAAGGAGTACAAACCCTTCAAGCATAAAAATTGCATTGGCATCTTCCAAGTGGTGTTAATCATACTTGTCTTGAGGTGGTTTTGTTTTCAAATGTGCCATATAAATTGGAGAAAATAACTATTTTAAATGATCCCTAACACACACACACACACACACACACACACACACACACACACACACAGAGCATCTTGGGTTCTTGGAAATCCTGTATCAACCAAAAATATGTTTGTTTTGGTTTAGTAGCTTGTTGGAGACTGCTCGATAATCACCCTTGTTTGGTTGGTTGAAAGTTTGTTGGTTCACTGCTCGGGTACAGTTACTTATCTTGGCTGGCTCACTGATGGGGTCTCGTGGTTGTTCTTGACTGCTCGGTGGTTTTAGCGATTGGTCTCTGTGCTCGGTAGTCTTTCTCACTGAGTTGGTTTTTAGATGTTGGATCTTCTGGCCGACACGTGCATTTAATTTCTGTAGCGTACTTAATGTTGGGGTCTCTCATTGGGATGCATGTGGAACTAAATCTGGGTCTTTTCTATTTCCTATGTTGGATCTTTAGGATCTTTGGTGCTGACCTCTTTGGTGGAATCTTGTATATATTAGTTTTCTGTTCTTAGATTTAAGGGAGGCAGTTTTGGGTAGCGAAGGAGTTAGACGATTTGGATCGTAGGTTTGTGACCTCGCATGTGAAGATTATTCTGTAAAGATCTGAGTGTACATGGCTGTAACCGGGAAGGCCTTACAACCTGACATGTATGATGTTTCATGAAATAATATCAAGTTCTGCTTTCTTTCTCTCCCATTATGTGTATGTTGCTTCCGAGTTGTGTCTGCAAGCTGGTTTGGTAGCTGGGAGTGCCTTTGCCCCTGGTTGTCCATCCCTCCCTACGTCAACATATCTATAGGAAGATAGAGATAAATGATGCAAGAGTAAGAGAAAAGGAGGTGATAGAGATAAGTAATAAATAGGTATAGGTATAAGCAGAGTGAGGTAGAGGGAGGGACATAAATAGAGAGAAGCACGATTATATATATATATATATATATATATGCCACCATCCTGAGAAGAATTCAGGAGCAAAGACAATGGATTATTTAAATCTTTTGCTGTGGAAAGTTTCAGGTGATGCTGTTTGATTGATCAAATGAGTGGGTTTCAAGGTATCTTTGAAGAGATAGTATCACCAAGGAATTGATTGTAAGTCATGGTGCAACAGGGTGGTAGCTCCGTTTCTAGAAAATAACATAGACCTCATAACTTTTTGAGGTAGTTTCCAGCTAAGACAAAAGTGATGGATGAGTAGTATGGTGCAAATTTCCACTGGGTGTTCCTCCCTTGTTCATATAAAGGGAGTTTTAGAGCTAGTAGTAAGGGTTTCAAATTTCTAGTCCCGAAGTCTCTGGGTAGAATAGGTTCCAGTAGAAAGAGTGTAGGTGATATTGAAAATTTTGTAATGCATCCACACAACACATTTTGAAGGATTATGTGTCTTATTGTTGCAAGTTTTGAGTCTATGAGTTATGAATTGATGTATGATTGAAGATAGCAGTTGAATAACAAATAAAATTTTTGATCCATTTCACTCCTATGCATGAGTTTTAAAATGGAAAGAAATCAAGAATTTCTTTCTATTTTAGTGCATTGTTATAATGTATGTGAGTTTATTTCGTGCTTTGATCTTATGGTCAACTAAGTGCTTGAACTAATTTAAAGATTCATGAGGTTTATGAAAGGATCTTTATAAGAAGTGTAGGTTAGGGTTACAGTTAAGGAATATTGTAATGCAATATTTTCTCAGTTTTGAAAACTATTTAGTTGAATTCTGTCATACTAAAGTTTACGTTCTTATGACTCTGATACCCAGTGGAATTAGGCACTGATGAATGCTGTGGTGTCGTACTAAGTCATGTTATATTTCAAATCACCTAACCTTTTTATAAATTTGATTAAATCATGTTAAACCCGTAGATGCCTAAAATCGTCCCTTAATTTAATTATATTTGTTATTTTCTCCTACCTATTTAATTAAATATGGTTCATTTCCCATAGTATTTAAATTCATCCCTCTTAAGTGTATTAAATTTAGGTTAATCCTAAATCTAGACCTTCATTAAATCCCCTGTAAATAAATTTTAATTTATTTATTCCCCTCATATGCTAATATTCATCTAAACCAAGATTAATTTAAATTAAATTTAGGTTAATCCTAAATCTAGACCTAGATCCTACCCCACCTCACATCACTCTCAACAAATAGACATAGTTTCTAATTAACTAAAGTTAATTAGGCTAATTTTAAGATTCTGACACCCATTAGTCCTAATTATTTTCTCACACATGAGTGAGCAAATTTCTAAAATTTGCCTTTTCAAAGAATTCCAAAAATGCTCAAACAAGGTTTCTTACAACCTTGATGAAATTTTCTTACACTTTATAAAAGTCTTCATTAGACCAAACGACGACTTTCTCTTACACATCTATGAAAAATCTCTTACATGTGTACTTGAAGTAGACATTGACCCATCACATCTCAAGTTGCTCACACATGTTTGAGAAAACTTGGACTCTTGCATGGCTTATGGGCCCTTCATGTGACACCTATTTGGATGCCACATATGATCCACCTCACCGAAGTCCTCCAAAATTCTATAAATAGGAGCCTTGCCAAGAGTAAATCACCCATTCATTTTGCATTAGACTTATTATGCCAGTTTGTGTCCAGAGATCTTTATGCATTTAGAGATTTTATACTAACTTATTTGGTAGTTGTCTTGCATTCATTATGGTACTTGTATTCCATTCTTAGTTCCTAGTTGTTGCATTCATTACTAGATCTTTGCAGTTAGTTTGTCATATCTACTTCTATCACACTCATTGAATGCTTGAGACTAGTTCTCCATAACTAGCTCTTGAGTTGTTCAATATCATTACATGGTAGTTTGCATTTACTTTGCATTCATCTTATAATTTTGAATCAAGTGGGATTGATACATTATTTTGGGAGAGCACACCCACAACCCTCTCTAAGAGAAAATCAACAAGGCTTGGGTGCCCTTGTTTGGATCATCAGAGGTTATGGTGGAAAGATTTATTTTGGAGTATGCTTCTGATATGTTATTGTAGTTTATATGCTCTTTATCTCTAATGCTTACATGTCTGATCTTGTTCCACACAAGTAGGTTTTCATCATTCACATTTTGGCAAACCCAGTGGGACCCATGTCCCTGAAATTTAAACAAATTTTTAAACTTCCTTCATTTTCTGGAACTCGCTACGGAGATTCGTCTCGGACCTTGAACGATCATCTCTACTCTCAAAATGACCGTCTGCGCAAATTGTCATCTACACAGATCGTCGTCTTCTCTTGGAGATCGTCGTCTCTGCCCTACATAAAAAAAGGACCTAGATTTTTTAATATTTTGAAGTTGTTTTTGATGAATTTTAGTTTTTTAACTCTTGGGTTCCTATCAGAGGTGTAGTTTACAGAGTTAAATGCTGTCAATTTTTTTCAAAATTTACTTTTTATCATAGTAAAATGACTTTGATTTATGAACTATTATCTGCACAGGTTGATTGTCATCTGTGTATATCATTGTCTTCGCTCTGACAGTCATCTGCCTAGGTTCGATCATTTGCGCTTCTCCAATATCATGCTGTCTGTTAGTAATAACTAAGAGGGGGGGGGTGAATCAGTGGCCTCAAAAATTTATCCTTCAAACATTAACCACCAATCAAATAAACCTCAGATTATTAAGTCCCTACAAGATGCATGCCATGAAATACTTATAATGATTAACTGTCTGTCGATTTTCCTTGTCTGTCCTTATTCTCCTTGATTACCGATAAGCAACATAACTATTTACCGAAACTTAGTAAATAAGCAGAGTATACCGATCAACCCAGTATTAACTGTCAGATACAAAATAATAAAGAAATGAATAATACACACATAACACATGAATTTTTATCGTGGAAACCCTGTTAAGGGGAAAACCACTGGGACCGGTACCCCAAATTTTCACTCTTCTAAAGTGAGCCCTGTTAGGATCCAACCCTGTTAAAGGTTACAAACACACTATTAAGTGTGACCTTGTTAGAGGATTTTATACATAGAGGTTGTCACTTAGTATCGGGCATCTATTTCTACCATCCTTGAATCAGCCTCCTTCTTAGACTGTCAATAGGTATCGGGCAAATCCAATGCTACTTTCATGAATCAACCTTTTTGGCACTCCTTGGGATGTACCTCAATATATAGAATACTGTTAAGTCCTGCTCTGTTAAGAGACTTGATGCTTCGATGGTTAAACTGAAACACTATGACCTGTATCTAATGCAACTTTGAATTGTAGATTTTCATATCTATTTAAGTACATTACCTCTCTGATCAATGTATCAATTCAATTCTTTGTGCTCCACACTTTCTGCTCTGTGATGCTGTGCTTTACTGTTCGTCAGTGTCTGCAGAATTCTTTAGCTCTCCTTTAGCTTGATTGATTAGGACTGTATGAAGTAATTCTTCATTAGTTTCTCTTCAACATCCTCTTTCTATTCACTCCCCTTAATCCCCTTTTCATGTGATACAAAAATTAATTAAGTTTGTCTTTTATATAGACATGATATTCACTATTTCTTGATTCTTGATTCTTAGCGTGAAAAACAATCCAGCCAATTTGATTTAAAGCATAACTCCTAATTTATCTCGTAGTTATCTTCTTGCCAACTATACAAATCTTATTTAAATCAATTACTTAACTCTGGTCAAATAAAACAAAGAAAACAACTAGTTAATTCTATCTTTAGCTCTTGGCAGCTAGATATTTTGTTATTTTTTGAACTCTCTGTTCTGTCGGTCAACTCTTCAGTTAGTTGTCGGTGACAACTGATAGTTTTGTCGGCACGAGTCCAGTTAACTTCGGGATCTCCGTCTGTCGGGCATCATTGGATTTTTACTCGTCAGGCAACTCTGTTTTCAGCTCGTCGGGCATCCTGTGGTTTTGCTTCATCGGGCAACACTGTCTTCTGTTCGTTGGGCATCACTGTAAATTTTCTTCTTTGCCTTTACCGATGGTGTGCACTCCGTCGGTGTTATCTGTTACTTAGTGAATACTTGACTTTTATGCATTGCTAAAAGCATAACCTTTATTCCATTGATTCTCTGAAGTCTTTGGCATTATGTACATGACTGTACAAACGATATGAAGTTGACATCAATGACAATACAAACCATTAACTGATTTAATGCCTTGTATTATCTTCAACTTAACATTATCAAACATTCAATTAGTTACATGTCATCAATCTCTCCCTTTGGCATTGATGGCAACATACTATATTATCACACTATACTATTTCTAATACAATATGAAATACAATAGTTGAGATTCATCAAACTACCAATCTTTTGTTTGATAACCGATAAATGTCTGATCTTCGGTAAGCTCTATTTTAGCTTAGATTTGATTCTTGCAGCTCTCTGTCTTTTGATGTGTTGAGTCATCTTCTCGTGTCAATTTCTCTCCTTTGACTGTTCTCTCTTTTGTGATGTCTTTTTCTCTTTTCAGCAACTCTCCCTGTGTGTAATCATTTATACAACTTTCTCTCCTTTTGGATATAATCTCTCCCTGTTGGAGTAATATGATAATGAATAATCTTTCTCCATTTTTTAGAAGAGATGTGATAATATGGATAATCTCTCTCCCTTTGACAACAATGCCAAACAAATATCTCATAGATATATGACATTCATGTCAAATAATCTTTTCTCTCCTTCCATAATATATTCTTTGAATTTCCCTTATTTATCAACAATACAATAATATGCTCTGGTGCTCGGTTCTGATATATACCTGTCTGTATATAGATGTATCTTTGAAGTTCATCTCTTTTCTAGCATCAACATGAATGATATTATGATAATATGTAGGCAAATGCAGCCTTCAGTCATATTACTGACTGGTAGACAAGGGTTTGACCCCTAGTCTCTTTCTCAAGTACTCAAATGTATCCTTGGGCAGTGGCTTGGTGAAGATATCAGCTAATTGTTCTTTTGATTG
>MU217649.1:93151-106896 GCA_018584345.1 Thuja plicata
CATCGGTGTTCCAACTAGTTTGGAATCTTCCATCTTGAATATTTTTAGGACCTCTTTGATGTATTTGGACTATGTAATGAAAATACCTTCACTTTGTTGAATGATTTGTAGACCAAGAAAGAACTTGTTCTCTCCAAACATAGACATCTCAAACTCTTTGCTCATCTTATTAGAAAATGATTTGCATAGCATATCATTGCCTCCAAATATGATGTCATCAACAAATATTTCAGCAATCAAAGTGTTATCATCAATATCTTCCTTCAAATAAAGACTACTATTTTCACTAGTCCTTACAAATCCAATACTTATAAGATAGGAATGAAGTCATTCATACCAGGCTCTAGGAGCTTGTTTCAATCCATACAAGGCTTTGTGAAGTCTACATACCATGTTTCTCTTGTCTGGATCGACAAACCTTTCTGGTTGCTCAATGTATACCTCTTCTTCAAGTATTCCATTTAGAAATGCTGACTAGAAATCCATTTGATATACTTTGAATCCTTTGAATGCAACATAAGCAAGTAGTATTCTTACTCCTTCTAGCCTAGCAACTGGTGCAAAGGTCTCTCCATAGTCTATACCTTCTTTTTGTGCATACCCCTTGCATACCAGTCTTGCTTTGTTCCTTGTGACTTCTCCATTCTTGTTCAACTTATTCCCGAATATCCATTTTGTACCAATGAAATTCTTATCATATGGTCTTGGCACAAGTGACCATGTATTATTCTTCTCAAACTATTCAATCTTATCATTCATAGCACTTATCCATTCCTCATTATCTAGTGCAACATTGACAGATTTTGTCTCAAACTCACAAATTAAATAATTTGAGGTTAAAGACTTACTTCTTGTTCTTGTACCAGCTTTCTTATCTCTTATGATCTGGATCTCTGGATGGTTCCTTCTTACATATCTTGCAAGTATAGGTACAACTCTTTGTGTATCAGCTTGACTATTATTTTGATCTTCATTATGTTCTTCATCACCTTGCACATTATTCTGATTATTATCCTGACCGTCGGTAACAACAGTCTAACCGTCGGTAACAACAATCTGACCATCGGTTGCAACATTCTGTTGTTCTGGAATTAAGCATTGTTTCTCGGGTAGAGTGTTGAGTCCTTCACAGTATACAAACTTGTTATAGTCCTCTGGTTCTTTTGTGCTTTCCAGCTCATTCTTTTTTGCAAATTCATCTATCTTTACATTTGCACTTTCAACAATTTTGTTAGAAGCCTTGATGAGACATTTATAAGCTTTTCTCTTGGTGGAATACCCTAGAAAAATACCTTCATCACTCTTGGTATCAAGATTTCTATTTCTATCATCCTTTAAGACATAACATTGACTACCAAATATTTTAAAGTAACTTACATTGGGTGTTTTACCATACCATAGCTCATAGGGTGTCTTCTTTGTGTCTCTCTTCAATTGTACTCTATTTAGTGTGTAGACAATAGTACTGACAACTTCCCTCCAGAAGATTTGGGTCATGCCTTTCTCTATCATCAGTGTTCTAGCACAATCAACTATTGATCTATTCCTTCGCTCAGCAATCCCATTTTGCTGTAGTGTTCTTGGTGCAGAAACCTGTCTTTTTATACCATGCTCATTACATAAATTAGTGAATTCATCTGATATGAATTCTCCTCCTCTATCTGATCTCAAACATTTTAGATCCTTACCACTTTGTTTCTCTACCATAGCCTTATACCATTTAAACATCTTGAATGCTTCAGATTTATTTTTTAGAAACATGGTTGTTATCGTTCTAGAGTAATCATCAACAAAGAGAATAAAATATCTACATCCATAATAACTCTTTGTCCTCATTGGTCCACATAAATAAGTATGGACTAATTCTAGAATGTCATCAGATGTATGGGTTTTCCTTTTGAAACTAGACTGTCATTTTACCTTTTTGACAATTCTTGCACATGATGTTGTCTGGCTTTTTCATCGTCAGTAAGCCTCTTACATTTCTCCTTCTGCTTATTTTCATCATGTTGTCAAAATTCACATGACACAATCTTTTGTGCCACAATCATATGTCTTCGTTTCTAGTCATTAAGCAAGTGGTGGTAGTATCATTCAGATAGAATAAGTTACCTTTAGTTTGTTCACCGGTACCAATCAGTTTTCCTGATTCATTGAAGATCTTTGCCTTCTTATTCTCAAATACTACTTTGTGACCTAAATTATTCAGCTGAGAAACACTCGATAGATTATAATTCAATCCTTTTACCCAATAAACATTTTCACATTTAATCAGGTTATTCAACATTATAGTTCCTTTACCTTCAACTGGATAAGGTGTATCATTATCCATTCTTAGTGTTCCACCATTATAATACTCAAAAGTGTTAAAATTTTATTTATCACTAGTCATGTGGTGAGTGCAACCACTATCTATAGTCCAGATGTCATTCTTGCTAACCTTAGATATGACTGCAGTTTCTACATACCTTTCATCTTCATCTGAATCATCCTTCACAACTACAAATACCATCTTGATGTCTTCATCAGGTTTGATGCCAGTATCTTCATCTTTGCAAGCAACTAGGTAGCTAGCCTTCTTGCCTTTGTCCTTGTAGTCTCGGGTATCTCTTCTTTCTAATTATTGGTAACCTCTGTAATATTTTTTTATCACCTTTGTCAAATTTCTTCTCAAAAGATCTGTCATTACTTCTATCATCTTTTCTTCTGTTAGGACATCTTGCAGCAAAGTGTCCAATCTCTTTACAATTAAAGCATACAATGGTAACTTACTTTTGTATTTACCTTTGCCTCTCTGCATTCTTCTAGCCATAAGTGCTTCTATTTCATCTAAATCATCTTCTTCACTTTCACTTTCACTATCTCTTCTAGATGTGTGTTTATGACTTGATTTGCTTATTCTCATAGAAGACTTAAATGCAGACTCTAAGTTTGGTAAGACACTATTATCGAAGTTATTCATCTCAAATGAAATCAGTCTACCAATTAAACTATCAAGAGTAATTGTATTGTTTGCTACTGCTCTCATTTCTTGAATGATAGAAACTCTGATAGCATATACAGGTAGTAAGGTTCTTAAGATTTTACTTACCACTGTCTCCTCTTCAAGTGTACCTCCAACTCCTCGTATATCATTGACTACTTCTTTTATTCTTGTGCTGTACTGTGTGATGTTTTCTCCTTTCATTCTGAGATTGTCAAATTTTCCTCTAAGGCTTTCTGCCTTGGCTCTTAGAAAATTTGTATCACCTCCATGTACAAGCTTCAGTTTGTCCCACATCTTCTTTGAATTTTTGCAATCCTTGACATCTTAAAATTCAACATCAGAGAGTGAGGAAGAAAGCTCTATAACCATGCAGTTGTGTTCATGCTTCTCTCTCAATTGATCTACCATCAATACTCCTATAGGCAACACATATTTAGTATCTAGGAATTGAGTAACATCATTACCAATACCTGATAAGTGGAGTCTTATCCTACTTTTCCATGAAGCAAAGTTGTCTTTGTTCAACTTGGACACATCTCGTCTGTTCATCTTGTGATCTTGACTTAGGTCTTAAAACCTTCTTTTCTAAGCACACAAGCTCTAATACCAATTGTTAGTAATATCTGAGAGGGGGGGGGGGGGGGGGTGAATCAGTGGCCTCAAAAATTTATCCTTCAAACATTAACCACCAATCAAATAAACCTCAGATTATTAAGTCTCTACAAGATGCATGCCATGAAATACTTATAATGATTAACTGTATATCGATTTTCCTTGTCAGTCCTTATTATCCTTGATTACCGATAAGCAGTATAACTATTTATCGAAACTTAGTAAATAAGCAAAGTATACCGCTCAACCCAGTGTTAACTATGTCAGATACAAAACAATAAAGAAATGAATCATACACACAACACATGAATTTTTAATGTGGAAACCCTGTTAAGGGAAAAACCACTGGGACCGGTACCCCAAATTTTTACTCTTCTGAAGTGAGCCCTGTTAGGAGCCAACCCTATTAAAGGTTACAAACACACTGTTAAGTGCGACCTTGTTAGAGGATTTTATACATAGAGGTTGTCACTTAGTATCGGGAATCTATTACTACCATCCTTGAATCAGCCTCCTTCTTAGACTGTCAATAGGTATCGGGAAAATCCAAACCTACTTTCATGAATCAACCTTTTTGGCACTCCTTGGGATGTACCTCAATATATAGAAGACTGTTAAGTCCTGCTCTGTTAAGAGACTTGATGCTTCAATGGTTAAACTGAAACACTATGAACTGTTTCTAATGCAACTTTGAATTGTAGATTTTCAGATCTATTTAAGTACATTACCTCTCTGATCAATGTATCAATTAAATTCTTTGTGCTCCACACTTTCTACTCTGTGATGTCATGCTTCACTATTCATCGGTGTCTGTAGAATTCTTTAGCTCTCCTTTAGCTTGATTGATCAGAACTTTATGAAGTAATTCTTCATCAGTTTCTCTTCAACATCCTCTTTCTATTCACTCCCCTTAATCCCCTTTTCATGTGATACAAAAATGAATTAAGCTTGTCTCTTATATAGACATGATATTCACCGTTTCTTGATTCTTGATTCTTAGCGTGAAAAATAATCCAACCAATTTGATTTAAAGCATAAATCCTAATTTATCTCGTAGTTTTCTTCCCAACTATACAAATCTTCTTTAAATCAATTACTTAACTCTGGTCAAATAAAACAAGGAAAACAATCAGTTAAGTCTATCTTTAGCTCTTTCCAGCTAGATATTTTGTCAGTATCTGAACTCTCTGTTCTGTTAGTCAACTCTTCAGTTAGTTGTTGGTGACAACTGACAGTTTCGTTGGCGAGACTCCAGTTAGCTTCAGGATCTCCGTCCGTTGGGCATCATTGGATTTTTACTCGTCGGGCAACTCTGTTTTCAGCTCGTCGGGCATCCTGTGGTTTTGCTTCGTCGGGAAATAATGTCTTCTACTTGTCGGGTATCACTGTGACTTTTTTTCTTTTCCTTTACCAATGGTGTGCACTCCGTCGATGTTATCTGTTACTTAGTGAATACTTGACTTTTATGCATTGCTGAAAGCATAACCTTTGTTCCATTGATTCTTTGAAGTCTTTGGAATTATGTACATGGCCGTACAGATGATATCAAGTTGACATCAATGAAAATACAAACCATTAACTAATTTAATGCCTTGCATTATCTTCAACTTAACATTATCAAACATTCAATCAGTTACATGTCATCACTGTCAGGTATATTGCTTTTTGGGCTTTTCATTAACTGTCATCTGCACTCTGACTATTGTCTGCGTTGGTTGACTATCATCTGCGCATACTATCGTCTTTGATCTCTGATTGTCATCTGCATCCTCTGACAACTATCTTTTCTTTTTTGACTATCGTTTGTGCTTGTACACTATCGTTTGCGTAGATTGTTGTCTGCGACCTAGAATTGTCGTTTGCGCAATGTGGTAGAAATTTTTAAATTTCTAGCAAGCTTTTATGTTACAAATATCTCTAATTTTTTATAGCACCTTGAATATGAAGACTAATATCAGAAAATACTAACATTTTAAGTTGAAGAACGTTGGAAGAAGACAAACATCAAACTACTCACTTGTTGTTTTGCAGGTTACCTAGGAGATATGAAAAAACATTGTGTTTTCTTTAATATTTTCTTATGCACTTTAACAAAGGTTCACTTGTAGTGTCATATTAAATGATAGGGGATTATGCTCTTGTCTTTATGAGACAATAAAAAACATAGACTCATTCGATATTTCACTTAGAAAGTAACCTTGGGAATGAAAAAAATTGTTTGACGTGTTTGGGAGAAAACAACATTGGATAGGATATTATGCTCTTTTCTCCTTGTGGGAAAATTAGAAATCCAGACTCCTTTCGTTGCCAATCCATGCTTTTTAATTAATCCTTTAGTTGGGCCTATCGGTTAAGGTAAAAAGCTCCCGGGAATGACCCATATGAAGACGAGGTGTAAGCCCACCAGTCCAACTCAAGTTAAAAAAAAATCCTTCTTGGGGTTAAAGACTCAGAAGTCAGATATCGTTTGAGCTTATACTCGGCTCATGCCTAACAAAAAGCAGGGCCTCAATGTCTCAATAACATTTACATGACTTTTTGTGCCAATGTGCTTTGTGGGGCTATTGGTCTCAATCATGCATGCACAGACACAAAGGACATATTCGAATGGAGACCCACACTAAGAACTATTAAATGAGAAGCCTACCCGATTCACCCTCAAAAGATTGATAATATTTTTGCAAGGAGGATAGTAACCTCCCCAAGATACTTGCACATTCATGCCACCTTGAGCATTTGGAGTCGGCTAATACGACATCATGACTACAGCCACTACGTCCTTGGTGATGACCATATTTTGATTATCTCTTGTGTTTGTGCCTACGTTTGTGGGCAAATATTTCCAAGCTAAGCCAAATTCTGTAGTTAGGAAGTGCTTGAGTGTTTTCAAAACATTGGTGACTTGAACATACATGAATTCTTGGTCAATCAAACCTGTCACAAGTGCTTGTATTCATCAAGGTTTCTTTGTCCCTTGTTGGATTCTTTTTAGACATATGACTATTATTTTTCTAGTTTAAATGCTTGAAAATTGGTTCCTACCATTGAACAATTGACCAAAAATCAAATTGAAAGACCTTATTGATTAGATTTCATCAAAAAATGCTCTGAAACTAAACTGTTGTCTCTGACCTGAGACTATTGTCTCTGTATGAGAACTCTTGTCTCCAACCTGGAATGGTCGTCTCCATAGATCATTGTCTATGTCTAAGAATTGTTGTCTCTTCTTGAAAATGGTGAGCTATCAGACCTTGCAAAAACATCATAAATTTGATTTATTAGAAGCTCCTAAAGTCATTTATCGCGAAACACTCATCTACCTTGTTAAAATCAATACTCTCTCCACGGGACAAGACTGATTCAGGACAATATATATGATAAATTAATTAAGGTACCTGTACCTAAAATTAATGTTGCAAGTTCCTATGACATTGCTGTCCCATTAATTACAACTAGCATACAACAGATCAATTTTCTTCTCATCGCTTTTATTCTGCAAATGTTGATTAATCAACACATATGTTTGAGGAGGAAGAAGATTAGTGGTGGAAAAATGGTTATGATTTTTTCAATAACGAGAATGATGGTCATGACATGGATTATTCATGTTGTGAAAGGTGCAATGTTGAACATTGTTTTAATTCATATTCGGTTTCATCTTCTCTTGATGAAGACAAATGGGTGGTATTTTTACTGAAGCTTCTAATGTTTTATTTGATAATAATTCATTGTCAGATCTGTATGAACTGACTTATGAAATTTTTTAGGAAAGTATCTCCTATGATATGGAGATTAAATTTGATTTTGCATTTGAACCATAAATGGATGTCAGCTTATTTGATGTGAACATTGATAGTTGTGATATTGTTAATGGTATGAAATCAATGTTTTCTCAAGAGGAAAATAGTAATGCTGATAGTGTTTCCTGTAGTAGTGATTTATATCAGGGAGACATGTGCCAGGATGAGGACATGTGTAATAGGCTGTCTGCTAACTTGTTGGAGCCACATTTAAAAAAAAATCATGTGAAGCTGAAAGAGGGTTCAAACTTTACATCAGATTGTCTACTTGAGTCAGAGGTATGTTCATTTTTCCAAGAATGGGATGTAAAGAGTGTTGATGCATTGTGTTTAATAGATGTTCAAATTAATCAACAAGGGTATATTAGCTATCAGGCAGAAAATGAGTCTTTTCTTTTTCCAGTTTAGTGTGATGAAGTTTTCCAAAAGCTTGGAGGTGAATTGAATTTAGAAGAATGTTGAATTTATCCTGAATATATTTTGCATGGTGAATATCATTTAAGTCTTCCATGTAACTATGAATTGTTTGAGCTGATCCCTGATGATAAAGTTCAGAATGATGAAAAGTACACATACAATGTTGGTTGTATGAGCATTTTGAAGGGTGCTAGTTACAGTGAGTATGGTTTGATGCATAACAATGATATTTTTTAGATTGATCATACTTTTAAATGATGAGAACCATATTTTTGACAGTGGTAAGAGTTGATTTAATTTTGGTGGTTTGGACTTCTTGTAAACATGTTTGTATATTTGTACAATTGCTTTGCTTTCAACAGTGTTTGGTGTTTGGTTTTCAATAAGGAACCTAGTTTTGAGTTGAAAAGAAGTAATCTGATTTTGTGATCGGTCTGCTCCACCAAGAGATTATAGATCCCCTACATGTCCATGAGGATCATGCATCCCCAGTAAGAGCCACTGTTGGCACTCTCAAATTTTGGAGGAATTTGGAGTGACCAATTTGAAATTTTTTTAAGGCACAAAGTGAGTACACTTGAATTTTTTTAAAAAGGCTTACTTTGCATGCTACTAAATTGAGACCCGAAGATTTTAATGAGAAATCAATTGGGGGACATGTGAAACACCTATCATGGAGTAACTGTAGTGGGTTTTAGCTTTCAAAAGTCACATTGGATGTGTTTTGAGATATCTATTTGGAGGTGGTGACCCAAATCTGCACTTTGCATATTTCTAGATTGTATTAAGAGACCTATTTTGGAGGCCTACATATCTTGCCCACTTGGCCATAATAAAATAACACGCATTGCCCCATGTTATATTCATGGAAAATAACCACTGTCTCCATTTTGAGACCATGGTCAATTCATTTGACTCGTCTGGTAAGCTCAAAGTAAATGCAACTTACCGAGATCTGCACTTTGCACAATTTTAGAGTTTACTAAGTGTTCCACTTTGGAGGTTTGCATCTTTTTCCAGATTGATACTCATGACATAAGCATTGTTACGAGACATTGTAGGAATGAAAATGAGTCAACATGTCCATTTGCAGATCCCTATGAATTCATATGACTAGTTTGTTAAGGCCACTCTGTTTGCATTTTATTCTGATTTCCAGAGTAAGACATGCAGAAGTATAAAGTGCCCTACTTCAGGATCCTACAAGTTGCACCCAGTTTAATGACATGAGGAATTGAATGTTCCCCTATATTTTAATCATGGAAATGTTCGATCATAAATATTTTTACACCATGGTCAATCCATCTGGTTAGTTTACTCAGCCAATTCCAAATCAAGTTTATGCAATTTTATTGTATTTGAGTTCAGGAAGTTATTAAAAGAATGAATTGGAAGAGAAATGTTGGTTGACCTATTGAAAAGTGGAACAAGCTAATTAAAGCCTCATATTCTTTATGTGAAAGTGAATCCATGTCCCAATTTTCAAACTTTAAGGTGTGCATTTGATGGGTTTGTGAAATCAAAATCAAAAGCAATTTATGCAAATTGCCAGTGTTGACATAGTTAAATTTACAGAACAATCACATTCAGAGGATTGTAACTTTGTATCAAATGGTTTTTTGATGATGTCAGTTGTGGATCTTTACTCTTTGTATGAAAGTCTACTGCCAAGATCAGTAGAAAAATCTCAAGGCATTGCTTGGTATTCTTTCAAAGCTGATTCCAGAATCAGTTTCCATCATTTCAACAAGTACCTTTGCAATTTGAAAAAAGTTCTCAACTTTGAAGATTAAAATATCCTTTCTCAGAAGGCATCATGGAGTGTTTTTCTTTATGGGAAAATGATAAACATGGAGATCTCCTAGTCTTCTGGATTTGAATCATTCAAGCAGTCATTTGATTAGTTTTTAAAGTCTGTTCTGAAGGCCAATTTTCATATTTTGGGATAGAATAGAAAGATGCTGCAGTGTGCTTTCCCTAGAGCACTAGTGAGGAAAGAATAAAATCTAACTTAGATGTGTTTGATCGGTCAATACCAAAAGATTTGATGGACCAGGTTGCACAAATTAAACATGGAAAGCTACTTCGTGGAGACTTCTTTAGTCATGACACATATGGCCCATACATGAAGTTCAAGGATTTTTGGGATGGTGAAGTCTAAGAAAATTTGTGCCATACACCTGTGAAGAGATTTACATTTAAAGATAATAGAGCTAAATTGGTAAGGTTTCCAATCTGCGAAGGACTTTCTCCTATTATTTTGTTGGGACCCAGGTTTCAATATTCTATATTTGTAGAAAGTTGTCCCACAGATGAGGGTATGTGACCTATGAATTGATTAAACGAACAGTCTATTAATCTAAGAAAAGAATAATTAATAAGAGCAACGAGGAAGGGTAAGTTTGTGGTGCTACCACTAACAAATTGATTACCCTCCAAATTAAGATTCCCGAGTCTATGTCACTTTCCCAATCCTAAGGGCACTATTCCACTAAACCAGTTTGCCACCAAGATTATAATTTCAAGTTGAGAATAATTAAAGAGAGTGAGAGGAATTGTACTACTCAGATTTTTACCTCCCATATACAATTCTATCAAGTGGATAGCCTTTGAGAACAAATTGGTTAGAATCTCTCTAGATAAGTGATTTACAATGATGCTCATTACATGTAGGGAAGTGCTATTTGACAAGGAGGTGGGAATTACTCCAGTAAGATGGTGGAGATCCAGATCTGAGACATTAAGCTGAGAAATAAAACCCAGTTCCCAAGGAATATTCCCTTCAAGATTGTTTTCTAATAAACTTAAATGGTTGAAATGTCTCAGGAGGCTTCAAACAAATTTCAATTTCTAAGCTAATAATCAGTCTCGCTACCATTAGCGTCTCCTTGCTTGCGCTCCAAGTTTGGAGTAGGACGATGAAAGTTTTCAAGTGTATGCAAAGTGGCAGGTATAAAGCTATCTCACAAATGTGTTCTTTCTCCTTCCTACCTACGCCCATGCCCAGGTGGAGGGTGATGCGGAAGGTATAAGGTTTTAATATTGAAAATTTTGGACTATCATCTTACTGTGCACCAAAATTTGGTGATAAGCCTTGAAACTTCCAAGAAATGCACATTGGCAGGTGTAATGCCAGCATCCTCCCTGATTGCGCCTACTAGGAAGTTTCAAAATAGAGATAGGCATCCATCAAAGTGCGCTAGGTGTGAATGATTTTGAGAATGGGGAAGAATAAACAAGGCACGCGAGCTATTTTTTTCTAAAAAAACATTTTAAAACTTTCTAGCAAGTGGAATGTGCTGGTATAAATCCAACACTTTTCCTATGCATGCCCTAGAGTTGAAGCAAAGGGGCGCTGGAAAACATTCAAGCAAGTGCAGATCGAATGACATACAACCATTTTGTAAGCAAAACTATTTGGGTATTTATCCCACATGCTTGGTGGGGTGAACTTATAAAGCATCTTTATATGAAAAAAATACAAGATAATATGAAGAAAGAGCGAGAGCTCTTGGCCACTGTGCGCGCTTGAGGGTGGGTGGAATGCTGCGCTGATCGGAGGTAGGAAAATAATTTTGGCGTGCAAGCTTCTTTAGGTTTTGTATAGTAAAAAAATGGAAGCACTTCCATTTTGGAATGGTTTAGTCCTCTGAGTAAGTGGTTTGGGGTCATGTAAAGCACCTTTAATGGGTCTCTGACTTGGATATGGTTTTTACCTCTATTTTCCCCCTTTTCCACTTCTCTCCAGCTTATTTTTGGCATCCTAAACTGCAGATTGGAGATTCTTGACCTCAGGTTCAAGGTTGACCTTCTAGGTCAAGGTTGACCTGGACCCTAAACTAGGTCAAGGTCAAGCCTGAACCTAACCTAGTTTAGAGTTGACCTTGACCTTGACCCAGGGTCCAAATTTCATATTTCTGGGGTTTATGGATGTCGGGCTTCAGAAAGATTTAATTCCCACTTCTAGGTCGGCTATTTCGGTCTTCAAGGAAACAAACCTTAAAATTATATTTAATATAGGTCCACTTCTAAGGGTATAGGGTCTAATTATAATTTAATTCTCCTATGTAGGTCTCTCTAGAAGAATGTGCCCTAGATTGGTCTATAAGGAATCCTTCTCATCTCATTTTCTCTAAGTGAAATCTAAGTGTGAAAGACGCAAGAAGAAAATTCATCCATCCAAACTCTATGCATGATCTATTGAAGCAAACATATACTCTCAAGCATTCAAGGAAATTTAAGCATTCAATTCATCAAGGAGATCCATTGGTAGCCATTGAAGGATTCAAGCTCTATGGAGCCCTCTTGTTGAAGATTTCTCCATCCACATCCATGCAAGCCTCTTCCTACTCCAAGATCCATTAAAGATTGGTGTTGAAGATCCACAATCAATTGATTTGAGACATCCTATATGCTACATTATACATTCATATGGTGCATACATACTTGTGGATCCAAGGATTCAAATCCTCCACAAGGGTTTCTATACAAGAATGTTGAATTTGTTTATTTGCTTTGCTTATTTATGCAATTTCAATTATACTTTAAGATTAATTCCAAAACTGGGGTTTGAATAAGGAAAACCCCTCCCCAAAAAACAAAACCATTTTTATTGCAGGTATAGGTATAGGACATCGAATTTCAGATCAAATTCGGATACCCTTTTCGGCTAACTTTCGGGATTCGCAAACAAAATTCCATCAGAGCAGTGCAGGTCAAGGTCAAACATTTTGGGGTACAATTGCACCCCACCATAGAGGTCAAGGTCAACCTGAATCATAAAAGGAAAATATTTTTGGGTTTTGTCTGTCTCTGCGTTTCTATTCTAGATCCGATTGCAAAATTTCCCAAAACTTGACACAGACATAAAAAAATAGGATTTTCCAGACCTGCTATATTTTGAGGTGAGTACTTGTCTTCAATTAATTTCAATTAACATATCAATCAATTCTATTATATACTCTTCATCCATTATTCAAGATTGTAAGGCTTTCTTGTTCCTTCTTATTTTTGATCGATTGATGCATATGTGCATTAACCATTTTCTTATGGTCGATCAAAGTGGATCTTTCCTTTGTGAAATTTGGGGCTAAGAGGACAATCTTACCTTCTCCACTATCTCAACAATACAATTTATCTAATAATAATAACAAAAAATTCAATTGCTACCCCACATCATTATTATAATCTTACATTCTAACAAACAACCATTTTATATACTACATCCTAAACATTTTTGATAACCTCTATTTTATATGTTACATGTTTAAACATGCTTTGAAAATTATCCCACATTCACTGGGGAATGGAATTTGCAAGTTTTTATATGGAAAAATACTTACATTATAATGTGAAGTAAAGGAAAGCGAGCTCGTTGGCGTGTTAGGATTGAGTAGTACTAAGAGGGGGGGGTGAATTAGTATTACAACACTTTAAATTAAACTTAAACCAATTCTAAATAAACCATGAACTTACATAAATGAAAAGAACATAAGAAAATAACATAGAACTCATAACACCATAAATTGATGTTGAGGAAACCCTGGCCAAGGGAAAAGTTTGGTGGAGATGGTACCCACAAGTATGCACTAAAGTATAGTGTCCCTGTTAGGAGACCTAGCCCTATTAGGAGCTAAATATTACATAGTAAATTTCCTTTTTAAAGGAATAACAACCCTGTTAAAGGTATACAACACCTTGTCAGGGGCCAACTGAGCTTACAACTCTTACAACAAAACTTCTGTTGCAAAGTGTTCTTAGTAATGAAAAAAACAAGCATCTTCAATGCTTAGATAGTTCCAGTCATAGCTCTTCAATGATCTCTGTCAACCTATTCTCTCACATCTGCCATTCACATAAATACATATCCTTATCTCATCATTCATTCCTATCTTCGCTTTACAAAAAGTCTTCATATATATATATATATA
>MU217649.1:106946-120719 GCA_018584345.1 Thuja plicata
TATATATATAAGAAAATAACACATAACTCATAACACCATAAATTTTTGTTGTATGTATGTATGTGAATGGCAGATGTGAGAGCATAGGTTGACAGAGATCATTGAAGAGCTATGATTGGAACTATCTAAGCATTGAAGATGCTTGTTTTGTTCATTACTAAGAACATTTTGTAACAAAATTTTTGTTGTAAGAGTTGTAAGCTCAGTTGGCCCCTGACAAGGTGTTGTATACCTTTAATAGGGTTATTATTCCTTTAGCAAGGAAATGTACTATGTAATATTCAGCTCCTAATAGGGCTAGGTCTCCTAACAGGGACACTATACTTTAGTGCATACTTGTGGGTACCATCTCCACCAGAATTTTCCCTTGGCCAGGGTTTCCTCAACAACAATTTATGGTGTTATGAGTTCTGTGTTATTTTCTTATATATATATATATCTTTTCTACTATGGGATTTGTGCACATCTGATGTCCATCCTCTGCCATGTGTCACTCTATGTCACCTTACGCACAGGCCCCACCAAAATATCTTCACCTTCGAATTCGGCCACCCCTCCAACTGGTCGAGTGCGGTCTCCATGTTGGAAAGTGATAATTTTGGTATGGTATTAGACACTTATGGGTTTTCATTTATGGAAACACATATGGTATATTGATCGCTTGGAATGAAGTTCAGTTTTGGAGAATCAGTCTTCAAAATGACTAAGTACAAAAGCAAAAATACAGAGTATAACAGTATTGTTTTTAATAGTGAAGATTGAGTATAATGTTTTATGATGAGAGAGCTTAGAGGAAGATATTATGGAGTATGTATGACCTCCACCTAAGATTGATTTGGTTTTGGAGATAATTACAGTGAGTTAGAGAGATTTGAAGACATGCGTAGACATGAAAATAGCATAACAGAGCAGTTGAACAAGTAACGATGAATCAAGGAGTATGTCATGGAATCCTGAAAAGCTAAGTTGGATTATGATTTTGGATAACCTATATTTTGGTTATGTAAGATCCCCAAATTTTTAATTACTCTTTACATTATTAATTATATTTGTATTGAGAGCTGACTGTGTAATAATAATTAAAAGAGGCGACTTGATGATGATAAAGACATATATATATATATATACTTTTTGTAAAGCGAAGATAGGAATGAATGATGAGATAAGGATATGTATGTATGTATGTGAATGGCAGATGTGAGAGCATAGGTTGACAGAGATCATTGAAGAGCTATGATTGAAACTATCTAAGCATTGAAGATGCTTGTTTTGTTCATTACTAAGAACATTTTGTAACAGAAGTTTTGTTGTAAGAGTTGTAAGCTCAGTTGGCCCCTGACAAGGTGTTGTATACCTTTAACAGGGTTATTATTCCTTTAGCAAGGAAATGTACTATGTAATATTCAGCTCCTAATATGATATATATATATATATGTATATAAGAAAATAACACAGAATTCACAACACCATAAATTGTTGTTGAGGAAACCCTGGCCAAGGGAAAAGTCTGGTGGAGATGGTACCCACAAGTATGCACTAAAGTATAGTGTCCCTGTTAGGAGACCTAGCCCTATTAGGAGCTGAATATTACATAGTACATTTCCTTGCTAAAGGAATAATAACCCTGTTAAAGGTATACAACACCTTGTAGGGGCCAACTGAGCTTACAACTCTTACAACAAAACTTCTGTTACAAAATGTTCTTAGTAATGAACAAAAAAAGCATCTTCAATGCTTAGATAGTTCCAATCATAGCTCTTCAATGATCTCTGTCAACCTATTCTCTCACATCTGCCATTCACATACATACATACATATCCTTATCTCATCATTCATTCCTATCTTCGCTTTACAAAAAGTATATATATATATGTCTTTATCATCATCAAGTCGCTTGTTTTAATTATTATTACACAGTCATCTCTCAATACAAATATAATTAATAATGTAAAGAGTAATTAAAAATAATACTGTTATACTCTGTATTTTTGCTTCTGTACTTAGTCATTTTGAAGACTGATTCTCCAAAACTGAACTTCATTCCAAGCGATCAATATACCAGATGTGTTGCCATAAATGACAACCCATAAGTGTCTCATACCATACCAAAATTATCACTTTCCAACATGGATACCACACTCGACCAGTTGGAGGGGTGGCCGAATTCAAAGGTAAAGATATTTTGGTGGGGCCTGTGCGTAAGGTGACATAGAGTGACACATGGTAGAGGATGGACATCAGATGTGCACAAATCCCACAGTAGAAAAGATCAATGATAGGCATGGATGGCAACCAGATCAATGACAGGCATAATGCCTAGATCCCAAAGATACACGAAAGATATCATCAAGGCATTGCGCCTTTGTGACGCATGACAGGGTGACAACAGGGCGCACTAGGTGGATGGTGATGTGGTGGGCTTGTAGCAGAGACATGTTAGATGGGAAAAGATCCAAAGGTAAAATGAAATGGTGGGCACAATGAATTGAACAGAAGATGCTTGAAAGTTACCCATTAAGGCATTACACGTAACCGACATGTGGCAGATTGATAGGGTGATAGGCCCAGGTGATGTAGGCGTTTAGGTGGACTATGCAGCCAATGGTAGAGAAACACATGGAGAAATATGGTGGGTTCTATGTAGAAAAGATTAAAGTACAAAATATAAAAGTGCAGAATAATGAATTTAGGGGTTGAATATCAGAGTTTAATATTAAACTAAAATCACAAATTACATTGCACAGGTATACTAAAAGGAAATAAAGGATTAAGATGCAAAATAATTAATGTTATTAAAAATTGCACAAACTTAAGGCAATAAATATGCACAAAACATTGAAATTAGTATTATTTTAAAAATGTAAACAATGTATTCACGGGAGATTCTCCAGATTTCCAAGTGCAGAATAGAGCATCAAACAAATCAAATTTGTCAAGAGGATACACGAGAATCATATTGGATTTTGTTCTTTGAAATGGGGGGGATATTTTTGGTTGAATTAGATGTTATGGAGGGAGGAC
This sequence comes from Thuja plicata, assembly GCA_018584345.1. Lineage (NCBI taxonomy): Eukaryota > Viridiplantae > Streptophyta > Pinopsida > Cupressales > Cupressaceae > Thuja > Thuja plicata. The sequence goes on from MU217649.1 coordinate 109,968, forward strand.
ATGTGGCAACTTCAAGATAAATATGGTTTTCTCTCTTCCATATATTCTGGTTTTCTTCATTGTACAAGGGTTCCAATTTTCTTTCCTCAAGAGGCTCCAATGTTCTTGGCTCTAAGGGGTTCTATTTTTTGGTTCCAAAGGAATATAGTTGATAGGCTTTACTTGGTTGTGTTAATATTAATAGAAATTATCTAGTCTTTTGAAAATTATTGAAGTGGTGTGTTTTGAAGTAGATTGTATACAACAATGTGACTCTTGATACTTAATGCAAACATCCAGATTCTTGTCTCTCCTTCATGTTTGTTTCTTGAGTTATGAATCTTCTGATTCATTGCATGGACTATATCTATGTGTATGTCTTTAGTCCTTAGTTTTGATCTAAGATCAGATTAATTTATGCTATGGATAATAAATTGATTCCTTTAGTATGCATAAGGATCTTTTGTAATAAGTATTGCTCTAGATTGGTTGTGTTTATGGCTTGGAATCTTTGACAGTAGTTAGTTGTTGTATATTTTTTTTTTGAAGTATTGCCCAATGGATAAGGCGTTGATCAGAGATTAGTATTTCCATAGTGATGCATATATGGTTGGGTTTGGCTATATTCTTCCCATTTAAACATCAAAACCATTTCTAAACCTTTCTTAAGTTTTGTGGTTGTGGGGTTTTTATTTCTTCATGATAGTTGAGGATCCATGAATGATTGGTTTTTCATTCATCCTTTTTGTATCATTATCTGTTGTTTAAATCTAGAAGGAATTGTAAAGAATGGTATATTTATCTAGATTAGGTACACCCGCCTTGGTCTTGTCGAGCCAAAAGTGCAAAGGGAAGTCTTTTCCCTATAGTTGGTCCAATTGCCTCAGATTTCCCTTATTTGGAATAACCATTCTTCAAAATCTATCTCAAGATATAATGGTGGCTTTCAAAGCATAAATCATTTTCAAACACCAACACTATGATGTTAGAAGAATACCCAATTTGAGTCATAATTTCATCACATCTGACGTATCACACCCAAGAAGGGTAATACCCATGCTACCTTTCTTTTGCCACAATTTTTTGGAGCCATTAATTGCAAATTAAAAGATAGGTTGCAAGGTGGCTATTTCCCAAACCCAATAAATGGTTTCTTGTTGGCTATTAGTTATTGTAAATAGTAAGTTTTTTTTTGTTTGGTGTGTTTCTTTTCCAATAAGATCTACTACACAGGGTGACACATTCTGGTGTCTCGTGTATATGCGTCAGTGCCCTACTAGCTAATCCTTTACTCTGGCTCTTAATTTTCTAAATGCTTGATGTCACCTTTTGAATATATTGCCCTTTTATAGAGTATTTTCTCATCTCCATAGACATTTTGCATTTATTTTGCATAAGAGAGAATGTCATATCAACTTGCAAAAGTATTGTGCCCATTTTCCAAGGGTTTCCATCTATCTATTTCTGGAATTACGAGATGGGTTTTGGCTGTCGATAGTGCCATTAGAGGAGATCCATACTCCTTGAATGATGAAAAGAGGTAAATGCATTTACTCTCCGCTTAAAATAAAAGATTATCTTTGATATCTTTGTATACTAACACATTTTTTGCAACATTTAGCATTAATATATGTCGTTTCATGAAATTAGTGATATCCAGTAGGATTTCACACGCTTCTCACTTAAATACCTTTACTAATTATGCTAAGATGTCTTTCTTCTCTCCACTAGGTGAAAAATCAGAGAGTGTTCTACTACCACCTTGGAAACCAGTCTGGAAGGATGATGTCATAATCATCCATGCATATTAAAGCCAAGGAGGCAAACAATAAAAAAGGAAAATAAAATTATTGAAAGAAATAATCATAAAATGCAAAACTAGGTCATGTTAGCAACTCTAATGGGGCTATGGATGCTTGGTTGGTTGTAGAGAAATGTTAGCGACTATCAAGGCGATAACCTCATCAGGAATATATATGCTTGAATGGTAGTGAGGCTCTATCCAATTGGCTATGGGACAAATCTCACCTATGTATTCTAGTGGATAGGCGAAAACAATTTCGTCATCTTAGGAAAAGAAAGGATTAACTCCTTGCACACATATAAATCCTTGGATGATCTATTTTTCATATTTTGACATATTAATCTAATGCTCATTCAATTTTGTCTTCATCACGAGATATCCAATGTAAAGTTTCATTATTAAGTTAGGACCAAATTTAGTCACTTGCTTTCTTCTTAGGGTGTTCCCCCTTCTTCTTTGAAAGTTAGCCATTCTAGCTAGTTTGTTTGGAAATATTATTTTGGCATCCCTCGGCTAACATTTTTGTACTTTTATCCATTATTTCTCTCTTAGTATTTTTCTCTTGCAGATGGTGTCGTGCCTCGAGTTCTCTGGTTTGACATGCACCCTGCTAGAATGTTTTGGATTTCTCTTTAAGGACAATCTCTAGCCTTTGCTCTTTTCATGCAGGTTTTTTTTTGCCTTGGATGATGTCCAAGAAATTCACAAAGATAACCAATTTGAGAAACCCAAACTAAGTTGAATCCCAACCCAATGGACAAGGATATGTTATGTGCAACCAAAGGTTCTACTATTTTCTCTCAAAAATTTGAGATCCCCTAAAATTTTCCAATATGTAGACTCTTTCTACATTGCCTTAAACACCTTTCATGTTTAATTTTGGTATTCGATCAAACTGAGTGGTTCGTTAGCTTCCAAAATCCTGATGACGCTGACACATGTGACCACAGTGGGGTTTCTAAACACTTTGTAAGGAATTTAACTCTTCAATCTTCTACCATCCTACCATATGTTTCCCATGACACTTTTTCTTCAACTAGGCCCGCCAATGCATCCTCAGGGAATATTCTTTGCCAAGGGAGATTTCATGAATAACAAATTTTCTAGGTAGCTGTCATATTTTTGACACTTGGATTGACCCATGCAATCATCGTGTCTTTGATCAAGCCATCATGGTTTTATGGTTTAGCCCATATAGTAAGAGCACTATGATCAACTAATTAGATTCAAGCATCTATCTACAACACAAGGAATTGAGCGATCCATGCCAGAGTTTTCAACATGTCCACCAATTGTAACAAAATTGTAATCATTCTAAGATCATTTTCATCTGAGGCTTGTTCTATAAATCCTAGATGATTTTAAAATTAATGGGGTTGGAAAATATTTGACCCTAGCTCAATAAGGTGAAGAAATATACTATATTATTTGTAGAGATTCTTCTTTTCTGAGAACAAGAACCAATGGCCTTTCCTCTAGGGCTGCATACCGTAACATATATTTTTTGCTGCATTCTCTCTCACCTTGGCATGTTTCGTCTTAATAAATCATGGGGACTATGTACTTGGTGGATTTTTCTTTTTGTTAATCAATGTGTCATGTGTTGAAATCTCACAGGCCTTGTCTATTCACTATATGTTCTTTCCAACTTGCTCCTCAAGATGAATGTGTTTAGGAAGTGAGGTTTTTTTTTTTTCCTTCGACACTTATTCAAACTATGTTTATCTAGATCAACAGAGTGTTGAATACTGTATCCCTTGTTGAGGAGACTTGCACTTTCTTTAGGAGTGATGTTCCTTAATTCACACCCTTTGCAGATGCTTCCCACGGACGGATATAAATGAGTGATCCATAGATCGAGCAACTTTGGCTTCTTGTTCTCTTGTAAACAATGAATAAAATGTGGTGCATCGTGTTGTGAGTGAGTGACAGAACAAATCTCTACCCAGAGAAGGTGAAAACTCTGTAAATACCACTTGACAAACTCTTATCCTTCCCAACAAAGCTTTGATCTGATGCTTCACCTACCCTTAGCTTAGGATTTGATGAAAGGTGACCTTCCATACCTTTTCCCCAAACACCAACCATGAAGAGCCAAATTCTAAAATCCCAGAGGTCATGTTGCAGGGCGCACCCCGTCCCACCTCCTGCAACACTTATAGAACTTTACCATGCAATTGACACCAATCACAAGCCAGGGAATCAACCGTTTTTCCTGGAACACATGGTGGGATAGAGATGAAATAATATTTCAAGTCAGTGCATGATTTGGTTTTTCAATGGAATGAAAAAACAAAGTGCACACAACGAGCAGTGGTCAAGGTCCAGTTAGGGTATGGACCCAATTACAATAACCATGCTGATTGGATTGCTCCTCAACCTTGTCATATAGACCTAGTTCCCAGTTCTTGAGAGATGTTGATTTATGAGGATCATCGATCTTTAAAGACAACAAAGTCTCCTTTGGAATTCCTTGAAACTACTGGAGGCCACTATTTAGGATCCATGTTTGACATAAGAGCCTGTCATGGAGGACCAATTTATACATGAAGAGGTCATAGAAGTTTTATGCCTAGCAAGAGATGAACCTAGTTGGAATGGTTTTTCAGATTTCCCTTTTCACTCAATGATGTCAGACATGATTTCATTTTTCAAAGGAGGACTAGTGGTTTGGCGCTCAGGCTAAAAGAATGAATAAGGTCAACAAGAACCATAGTTGACATAGTCGAGTGAAGAAGATGACCTTTCGCAGGGGTCTAACGTTCCAAGTGTTCTCTTTTTTGAGCTCCCTTTTTTAATTAAAGATGATGAGATCACCATTCTAATAGAGTTGGAAGTCCTGGAAACCTTTTTTGAAGAAGCGTCATTATGGGAATATCCCCCTAAGCCCCTTAGTGCGAAAAGAGAAGTAGACGATGACAATATGAGATTTTTGGACGAGTTGAAACCCTTTTGTGCTTCACTCGTTAAACACACCCCAAACGTCAAAATGAGGCCATCTCCCATGTCCCAGGAGGAAGAACCATTAGTTTCCCAGCCCCATTAACACATCGTTACATCTCCTAATACAAATCATTTGAGAAGGATCTACTGGTTCCCAATCATGTATCATTCAAAACCATTGGATTGTTAGTTTTCCAAGGTCATGGTCAGGTCAAAGCATGAAGAGAGTCTTATCAAATATTTGAGACGTCGTCTCCCATGATGTCAGAGGAAGTACCCAAGTTGAGTCATAATTTTTTCACCTCTGACGTATCACAGTCAAGAAGGGTAATAACCATGTCACCTTTCTTTTTCCACAATTTTCTGGATCCATTAATTGAAAAGAAAAATATAGGCTACAAGAGTGACTATTTCCCAAACCCAGTAAATGGTTTCTTGTAAAAATATTTGGCTGTCAGTTAGCATAAATAGTTAGGTTTGTTTTTGTTTGGTGTGTTTCTTTTCCAAAAAGCTCTATTTCATAGAGTGACACATTATGGTGTCCCATGTATATTGATCAGTCCTCTGCTATTGTAAAGGAACATTCACGATTCTTACTGTCATTTGTTGAAATTCCCAAATTGTAAGTGTGATTTTATTTTAAGTTGCACTAATCCTTTTTGTTTGTTAAGAGAAAGTGTGCCAATGTGGTGAAGTTTTCCCATTTCTCACCCATTCTCAGAAAAGTATAGTCTACATCGCCATCTCTCTGTGTACGACAATGAGGCCCAGTGTTATGATATTTTGATTCTTTACAAAAAACATCAAAGGTTCATTTTTAAAATTTAAAGAATTGAATGCTCTAAAGAATAAATGAAAAAAATATCATATGTACACACTGTGATAAAATGAGAAAAGTTCATATACTAGATTTATCTTCGGTTTCTATGTACATTTCAAAATTTTCACAAAAATTAACAGATTTTCTTTTTGTCATTTACACTTTACATATCATAACATTATTTTTGAAAGAAAAAATTCTTTCAAAGTGGGGTTCAAGATTCTCCAAAGCTGGTATCATCATCTCTTAAGTCATCTCCCCTTTATCCTACATTTTCTTCCAAGTAGGAAGAACCCCTTTCACTTGTTTCGATGGGTGAATCCCAAGCTTTCTCAAACAAAACCCTCAAGTAGAATTCCTCTATCTCCTCCTCAACCATTTCCTAATCGGGGTCCCGCTATTTCTTTAAAAATTCAACCCCATGTGGTGCATAGAAATGATGGACATCGAGAGGCATGTAGCATAAATTCATGACAAAATGAATGAATGAAACATCTACTCCCATTTCCAGATAAATCCTCAAGTCAGTTTCTAGAGGCAATTTGATGCTGTCTCGGGCCACAACAATCATATCCTTGAGCCCCCAAGAGTGAATTCTGCCAAACATACCCACTGTAAGAAATACTATCGCTTCCCTAGATTCTCCCAGGTCTATCAAAGAGCCTACAAACCTAGATGAAATATCTGTGCTTAGCCTATAGCGGTCCTCACTATGTTAAAATCTTCACCTAATACACATTTCAGCCTAGTGAGAACCAATTTTTCATCCGTCCTAACCAATGTGGCCAACCTATCATCGCCTATGAATCCTAAGAAGGGTTCTTGAGGAAATGGGTAGGTCAATCTCATAGGAGTGTCCATAATTCTAGGCTAAGCTAGCTAATCCTTCACTCTAGTTCTCAATTTTCTAAATGCTTGATGCCATCTTTCGAATACATTGCCCTTTTATAGAGTAGTATGACATCTCCACAAACATTTTGCATTTAATCCACATCAAGAAGAATGTCACATCAACTTGCAAAATTACTATGATCATTTTCCAAGGGTTTCCATCTGTCTATTTTTGGAATTACATGCGGGGTTTTGGCTATCAATAGTGCCATTAGAGGAGATATGTAATCCTTGAATGATAAAAAGAGGTAACTGCATTTAATCTCAGCTTAAAATGAAAGATTATCTTTGATATCTTTATGTACTAACACTTTTTTAGCAGCATTTAGCATTAATATCTTTCATTTCATAAAATTAGTGATATCTAGTTAGATTTTTCATGCTTCTCACTTAAATACCTTTACTAATGATGATGAGATGTCTTTCCTCTATCCGCTAGGTGAAAAATTAGAGAGTATTCTACTACCACCTTGGCAACCAACTTGGAAGGATGATGTCATAATCATCGATGCATATTAAAGCCAAGGAGGCAAAAAAGAAAATTTTTTTATTGAAAGAAAAAATAAAAAATACAAAATCAGGTCATGTTAGGAACTCTACCAGGGCTATGGACACCTAGATAGTAATAGATAAATGTTAACGACTATCAAGGCGATAATCTCTTCGGGGCTATAGATGCCTGGCTGACTACGAGGCTCTATCGGGTTGGCTATGGGAAAAATCTTAGCTACATAGTCTAGTAGACAGGTGGAAACCATTTCATCATCTTAGGAAAAGGAAGGATTATCTCCTTGCACACACACAAATCCCTGGATGATCTATTTTTTATATTTTGTCATATTAATCTAATGCTCGTTTAATGTTGTTGTCATTGCGGGACATCAAATGTAAATTTCATTACGTAGTCAAAACCAAAGTTAGTTACTTTCTTTCTTCTCAGGGTGTTCCCTTTTCCTCTTTGAATATTGGTTAACCATTCTAGGTGGTTTGTTTAGAAATATTATTTTGTCATCCCTTGACTAACGTTGCTTTTACTTTTATCCCTTGTTTCTCTCTAAGTTTTTTTTGTCTTGCATATGGTGTCACACCTTGAGTTCTCTAGTTCAACCCGCACCTTGCTAGAATGTTTTGACTTTCTCTTTAAGGAGAATCTCTAATCTTCTCTCTTTTCATGTAGGTTTCTTTCACCCTGAACGATGTCCAAGAAACTCATAAAGATAACCTATCTGAGAAACCTGAACTGAGTTGAATTCTAACCTAATGGATAAGGCTTTGGTCTTTGCAACCAAAGGTTTTGTGGTTTTCTCTCAGCAGGCCAAGATCCCCCAAAATTTGCCAAAATATAGACTCTTTCTATATTTCCTTAAACACCTTCCGTGTTTACCTTCAGTCTTCGATCGTGCAGACCGGTTCACCAGCTTCTAAAATCCTGACGTCATTGACACATGTCACCCCAGTGGGGTTTCTAAAACATCCATAAGGAATGTACCTCTTCAAGCTTCTGCTAGCGTGCCATGTGTTCCACAAGACTCTCTCACTTAAATGAGGACTATCACTTCATCATCAGGGAATATTCTTTCCTGAGGGAGATTTCACAACTAACAAATTTTCTAGGAAGCTGTCATATTTTTGATGCTTCGGTTGGCCTGTAAAATCATGGTGTCTTTGATCAATCCATCATGGTTTTATATTTGAGCCTAGTTGGCATGCACACGATGATAAACCAATAATATTCAAGCATCTATGTGTAGCACAAGGAATTGAGCGATCCATGCCAAATGTTTTGGCATGCTGATCGGTTTTAACAAAATTGTAATTATTATGAGATCATTTTTGACCAAGGGTTTTTCTATAAAGTATCGATGATTTGTAAATAATGAGGTTGGAAAATATTGGACCCTAGTTCAATAAGGCAAATAAATATACTATATTATTTGCAAAGATTCTTCTTTTCTAAGAATAAGACCATATGGCCTTTCTCCCAGGGTGCATACTATAACATATATTCCTGTAGAATTCTCTCTTGCCTTGACATGTTTGCTCTTAAGAAATCATGGGCACTATGTACTCGGTGCATTTTACTTTTTGTTAATCAATTTTTCATGTGTTGAACTCTCATAGGTTTGGTCTAGTCACTGTATGTTCTTTGCAACATGTTCCTCAGGACGAAGGTGTTTAGGAATTAAGGGTTTTTCTTTTGACCCTTATTTGAACTGTGTCTATCTACCTCGACATAGTGTCTAATACCATGTCCCTTGTTGAAGAGACTTGCACTTTCTTTAGGAGTGATGTGCCTTAATTCAGACCCTTGCTGATGCCTCCCACGACAAGATATGAATGTGTGAACCCTATGTCAGACGAATTTGGATTGTTGTTCTCCTACAAAAAATGAAGGGAATGTGGTGCTCTGTGTTGTGAGTGAGTCATGACACAAAGATCTGCCTATAGAGGTTAAAAAATCTATAAATATCACTTGACTAATTCTTAGCCCACCCAAAAAATTTGATTTGGCGCTTTGTGTCCCCTTAGCTTAGGATGTTTGATGAAAGTGAGCTTCCATCCCTTTTCCCCAAACATCAACCACGAAGAGCCAAATTCTAAAATCCCGTAGGTCTTGTTGTAGGGAACACCCCATCCAACCTTCTTCAACACTTCAGGAACTGCCCTTAGCCACCAATGCCAACCGTAAGATAGGGGATCAACAATGATTATGCAAAAGATTTAGGACAACAAATTAATTATGAAAATATTAGTATATATTTCTTCAATACTAAGTTAGATTTGTAGAATAGAATTAAAGAAATCCTTGGCTGTCAAAGTGCTACACTTCCAAGGACATATCTAGGCCTTCCTCTTACTATAAAATATGTGAAACCGATATTTTGGAACTCAATTTTAGAAATATTACAAAAGAAGTTTGTGGCATGGAAGGAGAAACTACTTAGTAGTGTGGGTAAGATTCAACTTGTTATTGCATCTTTACAACCTTGGTCTACTCATTTATTTTCTTTCATTATTCAAGATAATATGTAATATGGCCAAAAAATGGAAAGAATACAAATGATGTTTCTTTGGATAGGTATGGAGAATAAAAAAGACTTTAGTTAACTGGGATACTATTTGTAAACCAAATATATATGGAGGGTTAGGAATTAGAAAACTAACCCTTCTCAATAAAGTCATTTAGAAAAAAATTGGGTGGAAGATTATGCTTCAGAATATTAATTGTTGTAAAATTATGAGTGCAAAGTATCTCAATTTTGAGAATTTCTACATAACACTTTCGACCCCAGGTTACCCTAGTGGATAAAAAATCTAGAATAATATCCTCAAGTGTAGGAACCTCATCTAGACAAGACTTAAATGAAAAATTGTGATGAACACCTGACTCAGTTTTGGGAGGATATTTGGATAAAGGATAAACCCTTGGCATTAAATTTTAACTTTAGGTGCCTATATGATATTTTAAGGAGTTTCTTTGGTACTCAAGTTTCTGATTATATCTTCTCATCAAAATTTTGGGAGGAAATTACTCAATGCTGTCAAACCTAACCTAACTTGATTCTGAAATCCAAGGAAATGAAAATGATGCTGAAGAAGGTTAGGATTTGCTTATTTCAAAGGGAGAAAAATTCATCTAGAGTAAGGACCCAAAGGGGAAATTTTTAGTTAAGTCTGCAGACGTCCAAAATCCTCCTTATATTAATATAATTAATATTTTCATAACATTATAGTTAATTTTATTTAATTATATTTGTTATATTCTTCTATCTATTTAATTAAATTTATTTAATTAAATACGATTCATGCTCCTAAGTATTTGAATTTAATTTAAATACTATCCCTTTTAATGTATTAAATCTTATTTAATAAATTACCCTCCATAAATCCCCTTTTAAATAAATTTTAAATTTATTTATTCCCCCACATTTCTAATATTCTTCTAAACCAAGATTAAAGTTAATAAAACCTATTAATCATACCTAGAAACCTACTCTATTCCTACCCTACCCTACCTATTCCTCTTAATAAACCTACTTCCTCACTTAAACACACACTAATCACACTTAAAGTGTGATTCCTACTCTTTTTAGCACTAATGGAGTGCTCCCACATGTGTGAGCAACTCCTCAAAAAGGAAGCCACCAACTTCCTTAAATGCAATCACTCTTTTGTCCCCCACTCCATTTCCCAAGTTTGCTCACACATGTGTGAGCAAACCTTGAGCCACTCAAACCTTAAAGGCTTGTGTTGACTTTTGCATAAGCTTGTCCTCTTGCCCTTGTGTCCTCTATGTGGCATCTATGTGGATGCC
>MU217649.1:154810-231012 GCA_018584345.1 Thuja plicata
TTGTTAGAGGATTTTTAATACATAGGTTGTCACTAAGTATCTGGCATCTATGCTACCATCCTTGAATCAGTCTCATGACTGTCAATAGGCTTTATGCAAAATCTTACTACCATCCTTGAATCAACCTTCTTAGACTGTCAATAGGCTTTAGGTAAGACCGGTGCTACTATCATGAGTCAACCTTCTCGTAATCTGTTAGGATATTTCTCAGTTACAAAAGACTGTTAAGTCCTGCTCTGTTAAGAGACTTTAATGCTTCAATGGTTAAACTGAAACAAAATGACCTGTTTCTAATGCAACTGAATTGCAGATTTTTAGATCTATTTACTTACAATATCTTTCTGATCAATGTATCAATTCAATTCCTTTGTACTTAACTCTTTCTGCTTTGTGATGCTGTGATTCACTGTCCGTTGGTGTCTGCATAATTCTTTAGCTCTCCCTCAGCTTGATTAATCAGGACTGCATGAAGTCAATCCTTCATCAGTTTCTCTTCAGCATCTTCTATCAGTTCACTCCCCCGTGTATCTGATTGCGTATTGACCACTTCAAGAATGAATTATGCTTGTCTCTTAAATAGACATGATTTTCCTTAATTCTAGGTTCTTTGATTCTTGATTCTTGGCGTGAAAATCAATCCAGCCAAATTGATTTATGGCTTTAACTCCTGATTTATCTCGTAGTTATCTTCTTGCCAATTGTACAAATCACTTACTTAAATGAGGTCGAATAAAACAACTAGTTAAGTCTATCCTTTAGCTCTACCAGCTATATATTTTGTCATTTTCTGATCTCTCTATTTCGTCGGTCAATTCTTCCATTCTTCACCGGTGACAACTGCCAGTTCTGTCGGTGTCACTTCAGTTAGCTTTGGGATCTCCGTCTGTCGGGCATCATTGGATCTTTGTTCGTCGGGAAACACTATTTTTACCTCGTCAGGTATCATGTGATTTTTCTTCGTCGGGCAACACTATCTTCTGCTTGTTGGGCATCACTGTGACTTTAATCTCTGTCTTTACCGATGGTGTGCACTCCGCTGGTGTAGTCTGTCACTTAGTGAATACTAGACTTTTATGCATTGCTGGAAGCATAACATTTATTCCATTGGTTCTCTGAAGTCTTTGGCATGATCATATAGATGATATCAAGTTGACATCAATGACAATACAAATCATTGACTGATTTAATGTCTTGCATCATCTTCAACTTAATATAGTTAATCATTTAATCAGTTATATGTCATCAGTCTTCGCTAAAACACCAAAACCCATCGGTGAAAGTAACAAGTTAGACAATTGCCCTAAAGCATCGCGTTGTCACTGAAGAGAGAAGTTAGTGTTTAACTCGAGGACTCCATCTTCACACACGAGGAGTGGTTGAGTATTAATGACTCAAATTAGGGAAAACGTCCATAAAAAGGCGATGGAAGGGTTTCATTTCTCACCTGCGACTTGAGCGAACGACCAGAGCAAAAAAAAAGAGACAAGAAAAAACATTGCAGAGTGGCTCCAACCCGTCACAAAGCACTCCAAGTAGATCAATCACAACTACAAAGGTTGAATTAAGTACTAAGCATAACTGAGAACTCTGTTCATCTTTTATGAAAAGCCCTAAATGTCTAAAACAATGGCCATGACTTCAAAAACCACTAAAATGAAGAGTATCAACAAGGATAAGGTCAAACTTATCAAGAATTCCACCTGAGTGGAACCCCATTACAAGATATTCCCATAGGTTGCTTCACAACCTGACAATGCTGGAGCATTCTCGCGAATACTAGCTAGGGTTTTTCTCGTCGAAGACGTGCGAGCATACATTCACTGCAAGATTGTAGAAATTGATGACCTGGAGGTTGAAAAAGCTTTCAAGAGGCTATGTAATGATGATGGATCTATTAAAGATGAACACAAGCACATAGAAGTGAAAGGGCTCACAAATTACCTATTGTTCCCAAAGGTATTCAAGACCAAGTGGATTCGGTTAGTACTGAACAAAATTCATAACCACAAGCTATGGCTGGATGAGCCTAAAATGATAACCCGAGATGTTATTCATGCAGTCACCAATTATCCAATAACTGATGAGGTAAAGGAATTGAAACACCCAATTCTGAAGTTGAAAAGAACACAGGAGCCAAGTGTGATGGAAGAGGACTTAAGGTATCCACTATCACAGATGATGAACTAAAATTTGGAGCATGTGTCCTAGGCTACAAATTTATTTCAAGCTAGCAGGATGAATATAATAGCATCCAGAGTAGTGAATACAACACATAAAATTGTAAAGAAAGGAACTCAGTTGGATCTGTCAGAACTTCTACTCAACTAGTTAGAAGAAAACTTGAGAACAATCAGAAATGTAAGGACAAATTCATGTAAGCTTGGCTCACTTATCATGTGCATTTTATTTTACTTCCAAGAATCTTTTCCATTAGTAGGAGATGTAAAATGGGAAACCACTAGACCAGTCACCATACAGATCAGTGAGTACATAACATCACTGGGAGACAATTTTGAGATAGTTATGGATGAGTACTTTATTGGATTCAAGGAGAGAATGCAGAAAAGAGTAAGGACCCCAAGCAACTAATTGAGAAATTCAAGACTGATATATGTTTCATGGTTGACATAGATTACACATATATCAAACCTATTGTACCAAGGACAACATGGCTACAACCACTAGACTATGAGGTAAAAATAGATCAAGCATCCAATGCCATCGATGCATTGATGAATGAGCCCTTAGATAAAACATAGCCAAAGTTTGACACTTATGAAGAAGACAAAACAAGAATCAAAACTAGCTTGGTTGTGAAGCAAATAGACAGGAAGAAAGATAAAATGGTAAAGAAATTGAATAAAAGGATTTCGGTTACAGAGGAAGAAACCAAACAGTTAGAATAAACCGAGGGACAGTCACCTGTCAGTGAGGCTGAGCATGAAAGTGACTCTACGTCTAAAGAGTCAGATAATCTATTACCAACACCAACTAAGAAGCCTAGAACCACAACTGATTCAAGCACTAGAAGTCAAAGAGCTAAGGACACCAGTCCTTCACCATTGAAGAAAGGTCAAGTAAGGAACTACAAGAGGAAAACCAAAATACAGAAAAGAGTGCCAACAAAAAGAATAAATTTCATTAGAATGAAGGAGGACATTGAGAACAAATAATAGGATGAAGGCGTTCAAGAGAAAAAAGAACAAGATACTTGAAACAGTTGATGAGGTATGTGCCTCAATTATCAATACAGGTTCAGTAAATACAAGGAAGGTAAAGAAATTGTTAAAATTGGATCCCTTGGATCAAAATAAGATTGAGGAGGAAATCATCAAGATGACGTGCATATACAAATACCTCCCAATCCAACTGGTAGACAATATGCCCAAAGAAATTCAAGATAGGCTATCGACAAGATGGACTTTTGCCTTGCACTCCAAGAAAGAAATCAGGGAAAGAGCCCTAGTATCAGTCATGCCTCCTGAATAAAAAATGGAGGAGATCAAAGAAATGATGAAGGATCATTCCAAAAGGTTCTCACCGAAGATGAGAGCCTACCAAGTTCTTAAAGGACATCTACTAGATTTAGACCAAAAAAGTGAAGCCGAATGGAGGAAAATACTTAATATTCTTGAAAAGGATACAAGTCCCGAGCCACAAAGAGCTCTAATCAAGAATCAAGATACCAAGGATGATTAGGCTACTAAGAGCACATAACCAATTATCATCACCGATGTTGAATTGGAAAAAGAGGAACTGGACACCACAGGAAACAAGGATATGGATGTTGCAGATGAGACATTGCTAGACACCACTATGGACAACACAATCATTGACATAACTGATGATCCAGTAGAAGAAATACATAAAGATGAAGATGTCATTGTTACCTAGGACAAGAAAGACAAACATGACACTACACTTGACACTTCACAGGTGAACATACTAGGAAACATGCCAATATTGATGCAAACCATCAATATACTTCAAGAAAAAGACAAATCACCTGACAAAGATTCAAGCATTCCTGAGGATGCAGGGGATGAAGGAAAGAAAGACAACACAATGAATAGAATGTCATCGGAGACACTCAAATTATAACTGAAACTGATAAGGTTATAAAAGGAGATTCAAATAAAATAGATGGAGACACTACTAAGAAGGATGCAGAGACAAAGGATGATGAAGTACATAAGGATACCGATGAAGGAGCTAAACCAAAATATCTCACTCCTGAGGAGACCAAAAAAGTTTCTACGGATAATGTCAAGGTTGATGTGGAGACATCCACTCAAAACCAACAAGCTAACACCGAGGCACAACAACAAAAAGAGGTAACACCCCAAATCACTTCATCCAACACAACAGACAAAGCTAAGAAGTTGGCTATGGTTCTACATTCAAGTGAAACTCATAAGAAGAAGAAGAAATCCAAAAATACTAAGTTGGTAGTCACTCTAGATGAGATAATTGAGATACCCAAATGTGACCCAACTACACTAGACTATGAAGCACTTAAAGAGTACGGTGAAATATGCCAAAGGAAGGCACTGCATGAGAAGCTAAGAAAGGAGCATAGAGACTCCATGGTACTAGTGACAACTAGAACATCTTGAATTAGATTGTACCCAATGTTGATTTTGATCAGAATAAACCTATCCTTGATCAACTAGCCACTCTCATCAAGGCCATCACAACGTAGAACATTGATGCAGAAAAATAAATTGAGGAGAGAGAAGAGCATAAATATCAGCACAAACTTATTGAAAAGATCAGCCAAGAAGTGGTAGATTACAAGGTAAAGAATTACGAATTAGTAAGTGAATTAGATCCAATATTGGTGAAGCTATTTCCTTGACACAACAATTAAGCACACTTGAAAAATTTACTAAGGAGCATAATGATAAAATAGAAAAGTTAGATTCTGATCTAGCTACTAGTATTAAAGGATTAACCACTGATGACAATGCAATAAAGTTGCATTATGAGAAAATTGTTGAGATAAAAAGGTTAAGACAAGAATTGTGGGAAGCATAAACACAATTTAGGGAAGAGGTTATTGAGCTCCGGGCTCAAATTATACCAATTCTTACATTGCTTCAACAACATATCAGTTCAGCAAGACGATTGATAGCCACCCTCGAGATGTTTGTAGCAGACAACATCTACGATATGCATGCAAGGATCACACTCGAGCACATGGCTGTAGAAAACCTGAAGGACAAATGGGAGAAGATGATGGAGGACATGAAGTCCTCACACTCTCATATTTAGTTAGTATTTTGCACATATCAATATTTGATACTAATGTCAAAGGGGGAGATTGATGACATTATTTTCCCATTAGTATGTAAAGAACACTTTCGATAATCATACACCAAAAGATAGGATAAGGGAAAACTGACATAATAGTTCAAAGGGTAAATTGAAGACACAATGAAAAACTGAAAGTGCTAAGAAGAACCTGACAGGAGCAACCCGACGAGAAAAATATCAAAAAAAATTGAAAGAGCAGAAACAAAGGAAACCGATAGAGCAAGGGAACCCGATGGAAATGTCAATCAAAGGATCACCGAAAGATAGGTGATTTCTATGCAGACCAACCACCAGACATTGAAAGTTAGTTACATCCCGCAAAAAGTAGATTGGACTTCCATGTCAGATAAAAAATTCTTATTCTATTTATAGAGTCTTGATTTGTTTTAAAACCATTACTTAAGGAAAAAGAAACATTATTGTAAGTGTTTTAGTCAGTCTAACTGATTTAAAACACATAGACTAAAAGATCAAGTTCAAATTGTAAACCTATGATCAAAGAGTTAATATTTTTTTACGTGAAACTTAATTAGGTCAATCTATCTTATAAATAAATGTTGTAATCATTCACTATTATGGATGAGAGGATGAATGTATCCTATGAGCACATCTATGGATCAGACTGAAAGTTTCAAGAACCAAAACAACAAAAGGTGAATTTGGTTATCAAGAACCAAGAAAAAAGGCTACCGAGCAACAAAGGTATTATTCAATCACATTAGGTGATACACTTATACATGTAATCTTGAATGGATCTATAATCAACAATAGGAGATTTCATACACTCAGGTCAAAGTGTAATTTTCTTACATTCTAACAAGTGAAGAAAAGTGTAAAAATCCTTTCAAGGAAGGTGGATTTAACAATCCAATTGTGAATCTCTTAACCGAGTGCACACTAAATAGTGTTGCTAAAGCTCTTAATAGAGTAGACTTTAAAAGGTCTCCACAGATACTCCTAACAGGTTAGATCATTAGAAGTGATCAAATTGTAAGCCTTAATCGACCCCTTCCAAATCTGCAGATAGTGAAGAATTTGTGGGTGCCATCCCCACCACACTTTTTACTTCCTAACAGGTGTTTTTTGCGTTATCATATCTTGTGTTATGTGTCAATTATTTTCATGAATTCTTCTATGAATGATCACATGTTTGATTAAGTTAAAAGAATTGATATGTCTTACATCAAGATAGTATATAACAAATGGTTGGACAAACAATTGATTACTCAAACCATAAAAGGTTAAAAGATAAAAGGGAAAAGTTTTAGAGGTACTGATTCGCCCCTCCCCTCTCAGTACACACTTCCCATTAATTCCAATAGAAAATGAATATTGTGATCATGAAGAACACGTGTCTCAAAAATACCACACCTACTTGCTAACTTAGATAATATTGAATGTCCTACGTAATTGACCTAAGTATGATTCCTAACTTGTTCATTAAAAAAACTATTTGTGTTGTATATCTTACAAGCCATTAATTTGAAGGCATTGTGATTTTAGAATTACTCTAAAATCTGAAAACCAACGCAAATGCTCTGATACCAAATAACAAACTAAATCCCCAAAACAAGGCAGAGCACATAGCTTACAAAATATGAATTCCCAATAACCGGGAATGCACATAGAAATACAAATTCAAATGGAGACAACACATAGAGATGGAGATATGTAAGATTTATTTATTTCTTTTTATTAAATTTAAAAATAACTTCTACAAATAATAAACTAAAATTTTTGGAAATAAAGTATGATTGATTACAAACTAATTCACAACACTCTAGGGCTACACTCAAACAAGTAGAGCTTCTAAGAGCTCTTAAAATATTCTCACTTGGAGCTACATGGAATGTTAGGAGCAATCACTACTCACTGCATATTCATTCATACACACATAGTATTGCTGCATAAAATCAAAACAATTCTTCTGTTGTTGCTCACAAAAACATTCTTGAGCTACTAACTGATTATACACACTTACAATCTATTTGTTTGGACCGTTCAAATTCCCTCTTCAATTTTGAATTTCAAACTTACCTACCAAAATAATTTTTCTTCCATAAGAGTGTTTTGCAATGGCTAGGAACTCCTGACATACATGTGTGTGTTAGAAGCTTAGGGAAATTCAAATTTCTAACACTCCACCTTTTTCCTAAGCTAAAAAACAAAGATCAATCTTGATCCAAATCAACTGCACCCAAATTTATTCTTAGGTGCTCAAAGTTGTCCAAGTTTCCTAATGGCTTGGTGAAAATGTCTGCTAGTTGCTGCTCAGACCTACAAAACTCCATTTTTATTTCACCATTCTCAACTAATTCTCTGATAAAATGATATCTTATTTAAATGTTCTTACTTCTTCCATGTAACACATGATTTTTCATCAATGTTATTGAGGAAACATTATCACAATAAATTGTTGTTCCATCCTCTTGTTCTTCCATCAAATCTGCCAAGATTATTCTCATCTAAATAGCTTGACATGCTACTACATTTGCTTCTACATACTCATCCTTAGCTTTAGATAAATCAGTAATGGGTTGCTTCTTGGAATCCCATAAAATTTATCCCAAACCCAATGTAACACATATCATGATATGGTCTTGCATCTTTCCTCTTTTGTTCCTTCAATTTGGTCTTCTGATTGTTTGAGAGGGAAACAAACTGAGCTGGGTCAGTCACATCTATAAAACCATTGACCAAAAGCCCCCACAAATCATTTGCAACCATAATCGTATTCATCTTAATTTCCCAAACATCATATTTTTTTCCATTAAAGGTGGTGGCTTCTGCCAGGTCTTTGCTTCATCTCATGCCATGTCCCCTACCCCAAAAAATTCAGTACCTAGAAAAACACAAATGCCCAAAATTGCAAGGATTTAAAGCCAAATGAATTTGATACCATGTGATTTTAGAATCACTCAAAAATGTGAAAACCAAAATAAATGCTCTGATACCATGTTGTCATTTTAGAATGACTCTAAAATCTAAAAACCAACACAAAAACTCTGGTACCAATCAACAAACTAAATCCCCAAAACAAAGAAAAGCACAAACTTTGCAAACTTTGATTTCCCAATCACTGAAAATGCATAGTGGAATACAAATTTCAATGGATACAACACATAGAGCTACATATATATAATATTTATTTCTATTAAATTAAAATAAATTTTACAAATAACAAACTATAAATTCTAGAAATAAACTATGACTAATTACAAATTAATTTGTAGCACTCTTGGTTGTGCCCAAACACCTAGAGATACTCAGAAGTATTACAATATTCTTACTTGGAGCTACAAGGAATTTTAGGAGAAATAACCACTCACTGCATATTCATTCATACACACATAGTGTTGCTACACAAACTTAAAAAATTCCTTCTATTGTTGCTCACAAAAACATTCTTCAACTACTAGCTAATTATACCCACTCACAATCTATTTGTTTGGGCTATTTAAACTCCCTCTTCAAATTCTAATTTAAAACTTACCTACCAAAATAAATTCACTACCATATGACTGTTCTGCAATGGCAGGAGCCAACTAGAGAGTTCATTCTCCAAAATCTGGGCTATTTACTCTTGGCTGGGAGCTCCCAATAGGTAAGTCTGTGTCAAAAGCTTAGGGAAATTCAATTTTCCAACATAAAGTTCTCCTCCTTAGCTCTTTGATTGGTACATCTACTGTCCCTCTTTCTTCTACATTCCTTCCTTCTTTCACCATTCTCCCATCTCATGATATATCTAGCTTCCACTTTCTACCTAATTTTGTTTCTGTTATACAACCTACTCCTAATTTGAATACTTTCACCATACTTAAATATCATATGTCATATTCACCCTGAAATTTCTCTTGAAACTAACTCCTATTTAAATTTTCACTCCATAACACCTAGAACCACTATAGATCTTACCATTTCCATTACCCATACTAGATCAATTATTCTCGCTACTACTATTTCTAATCCTACTATCTCTCCTTCCATTAAGACATCTTCCTCTTATTTTCCTTATTCTATTCTTCATTCCCTCCATATGTACCCACCTTATTATATATCTTATATATTTCCATACTTTAGTTTCTCCCTCAGGTAAACTCTTACCAAACATCCTTCCTATTATGTATCCTAAATACACTCATCCTCTTGGTTCTAAAATTAATCTTTCTCCCATGCTTTTATGAAGGGATTGATCAAATTGATTGCTAGTATTTTATATCTCAATAGATTTACATATTTTATGAACCTTGTAAAATTGTGAAAATAATTGAATCTTTACGCTTCTCAAAAATAATGCTTAAGACTATGGGTCATCAACTTCTAATATTTCATCATAACCATCAAATTTGAAAATCTATGTAATTGTGTAAGGGAACTAGCTATACAAATACAAAGGATAATTTCCATAAAGTTGTAATACTTACAATATTCATTCTCTCAAAGAAAATAGTATTGATTTTTTTATAAAGTCACAAAACCCTAGGAAAATGTACTCTAAAGTTGGTTGTGATTAAGTTTGATTAGTATTCCTCCTTTTTATTCATTGGATCTTAACAAAGTACTCTCTAACAATCATAATAAGCATGGATTTCATAATTATTATAAATTAAACAAATATTATACTAGATCTTACATAGGTTATTAGCAATAACATGATTCATATTTA
The DNA here is from genome assembly GCA_018584345.1 of Thuja plicata. Classification (NCBI taxonomy): domain Eukaryota; kingdom Viridiplantae; phylum Streptophyta; class Pinopsida; order Cupressales; family Cupressaceae; genus Thuja; species Thuja plicata. Next base: position 164,793 of record MU217649.1, read on the forward strand.
AGTATAATAATGAATGTGATAATTTAGTTTCACCTTTAATTAAAAGTTTTTTAAATTCATACAAACCCATTTACTACCTTTTTTTATTAGATTACCATTAAATTAAAAATCACCATAAGGCAAGATAAAACATGTTCGAACAAATTAGAATTAGAACTACTAGCATATAAATAGCTATCCAAAATAAATAGAGAACAAACACAACACAAAGATACATAGAAAATTTTATGAAGGTAAATCCCCTTGCTAACCCAAACACACACCACACAATAGGGAAATAAATAGAAAATGGCAAGAAAAAAATAATATAAAGAAGATAAACAATTGCTTTCTATTATCTTCAATAAAATGACATTATAATATTTATAAATATAACATGCTAAAAATAGAAGGGCATTTTCATTACAATAATCTACAAGACAGAGCCACAAATTATCCTTTTAGAACTAAACTTATCAAACTAACAAACAACCCTAAAACCCTAGTCCATCCCTACATATGTAGCACCAATAAACACCATAGAATATTCTATAAAATCAAACATTTTGATTTTGACACCGAAGGTACAAATTCCTTCCTAAGTGATTCCTCTCTATCCTTTGTTATGTATTGAATAACACACACCGCCCAACAATATATTTTGTTGGGGAGTTGGGTATAAGCTCAAACTCACATAATATCATTGTGAAGTTTTGACAGAGGTCCGACTTGCTAACATTGTATGAAGTCAGGTAGTTAGGGGGAAACTAAAACCTATGATCCACTTCGCAAGTTGGGATGAGAGCCCAACTTTCCAACAATGCATGATGTTGGGTTGTCAGATGGAAACTACAACCTTTGAACCACTTTGAAAGTTGGGAAGAAAGTCTAACTTGCCGACAATGTATTGTCTCAGGTAGTCAGAGGGAAAAGTAAAAACTTAAACTTTCATACTTGGTTTCTCATCACCACCAAGAAAGTAATTGGAACAATTTGTGCTCAAACAAAAGACTTACAAAAAATAAACTTGCTAAAATAAATGGTAACCCTGCCCAAGTTAGCCCTTATTGAAAAACTAGACAATATTTTTGGGTGATGCAAGATTTCTCTTACACCTTGGATGCTCCTACATTAGACACCTAGAGAAATTTGAGAAGTGACCTTGTCACATCTCAGGTGTGTAGAGGAAAACCAAGGTGGTCAACCTCTTCCTTGGATATCCATGATGAATCTTCAATATGCCTTCCTTTCTATTTGACCAAGTACTCTTCATATTTCTTGTTTCTTGTTCTTTTTCCAACACGACTATCCAAGATATCTTCTATCCCCTCTATAGCTGAAGTATATGCTAGAATATTTCACCATGTTTCTGTTATATCATCTTCAATATTTACTTCACGATACTCTATCAAATATGGAATGTTAAACATTGGTGAAATATTGAGTTCATTGGGCAATTGTACTTCATAAGCATTTCCTAAATCATGCTTCTTTAGGATTTTGCATGGTCCAAATTTCTTCATCTTCAACTTATTATATGTTCCCACTGGGAATTTCTCCTTTCTCAAATGGACCATGACATCATCTCCAATATAAAATTCCTTATATCCGCTTTTCTAATTTTTCTTAGCCTTGTACCAAATACTCATTTTATTAATATACTTTCTCACCTCTTCATGTAAATTTTTAGGTGTCTGCAAGGTCTTTAGCTTCGGTGCTACTCTTTTCTCCTTTGTCCAACTTCCTTAATTCTTAAGCATTTGTAAGACTACTTCCATATACAATGTGGAATGGTGATTTACCAATGTTCCCATTGACAAAATTATTGTATGCATATTTTTCCTATGGTAAAAATAAATCCCACTCCTTCGGTTTATCTCCTACTAAGCATCTCAATAGATTTCCCAAACACCTATTCACCCCTTCTATTTTCCAACCAATTTTTGGATGGTGCACCGAGGTAAAATTCAAATATGCCTTCAAATTTTTCCGCAATGTCATAAAAAATTATCCAACAAAATTAGTGTCTCGATATGAAACTACACTCTTTTGTAAACCATGCAGTCTCACCACTTCTCTGAAAACTAATTTTGCAACATGAACAAAATCATTAGTCTTCCTAAAAGGAATAAAATGATCCATCTTTGAGAACCTATCCACTACCACAAAAAAATGAATCATGTCCTATTTGAGTATTTGGTAAACCAAGAACAAAATCCATACGAGTATCCTCCCATGACCTTTCTAGTACAGGTTATGGCTATATAACCATGTATTCTTCTTGGTTCCTTTTTCCATCTGACATATTCTACAACTTTGCACAAAATTATTAACATCTTGCTGGAATTGTGACCATTAATAATGCTCACTAACCAGAGAAATGGTTTTATCTCACCCAAAGTGTCTTTCCAATCCCTCACTATGCTTTTCCTTCATTAGGTTCTCCCTCATGGAACTCTTTTGAATGCACAATTAAATACCTTTGAATAACATATTGTCTTGGATTATAAAATCCAACTATCTGATCCTATCTAGAGTGACAGGACCTGTGCAAGATCTTTAAGTTTCCCCAAAGTTTAGGATCCTTAGGATACAAATTACTGAGTTCCTAAAACCCAACAACTTTGATTTTCATCTCTATCAACAAATATTTCCTCTTGCATAGGGTATATGCAACCTTATTAGTCTTTATATTACTGTGCTTCAAACAAAAGTGTAACTCTGCAAAAACTCAACCCACTTTAAATGCCTTTGATTCAAATTTCCTTGGGTATTCAAATACTGTAAAGCTTGATGATCAATAAAAAATCTCTTTAGGAAAAATATAATGTCTCTACTTTCTAAACGCCTGAACTATAGCATAAAAATCTTGATCATAAATATGATATTTTCTCTTGGTATCATTAAACTTCTCGCTAAAATAAGTAATGAATTTACATTCTTGACTCAAAACAACTCTAATGGTATTGTCACTAGCATCAAAATATACTTGAAATACCTTATTAAAATCTAGAAGTGCCAAAACAAGTTGTTCTATAACATTTATTTTCAAAAATCAAAACTCTTTGCTACTCTTGTAGTCCACATAAACTCTTTTCGATCCCCTCTTATTGTTCCACTCAGGGGTCCACAAAGAGCATTGAAATTCTTGATAAAAATTATGTAAAAAGATATACAAGCCATGAAATGATCTTACCCCAATAGCACTCCTTGGATTAGGTCATTCAAGGATAGCCTTTACTTTCTATGGGTCCATTTTAAGACTATTTTCTGAGATGAAAAAATCCTAGGCACACTAACTCCTTCACAAAGCCACACTTCTTCAAGTTTATCAACAACTTGCCTTCCATTAACTTATCAAAGACCCTACAAATATGCATTATATGATCTTCTAATGTCTTACTAAAGATTATAATATCATCCAAGTAAACAATAACATACTTAATAATTATTTCAATTCCTCGTTGATGAGTCACATGAATGTGCTCGGTGCATTGTGTTAGCACTATCAAAATTTTGTGATTATCATGTTGAAGTTTTCCTAAGGCATGATAGTACCCTTCTACACCTATTTGGAAGTACTTTGGTTTTGATAGAAAATGATTGAACACCTTTTTTTATTTATTTCATGAATAAACACCTTGTAAGTATCTTCTTATATTTTCCTTTAGCTTGTTTATCCATTTGTAGCCCCATACATGCATATTTAGTGGTTTTGTAGAGTGTATCATCCAGTGCAAGCCACATAAAACCTAAGTTGCCAATGATCTCATAGTCTCCTTTTTCCAAGTCAAATATCTACTGAAGATGAGAAGAATGGTTTTGGTTCATACCAAGGACTCTCCATGCACGTCTACAATGAAGGAAGTGGCCATATTTTCACGGTGTTTGTTCTGCATTGTTTATTTCAAAAATGTTCTTCGGGGAACTTATCCCATATTGGCTGTGCAGCGAAGCTACTTAACCTTTTTATAACCCAACACACTAATTTGTGAAGTGCAAAATTGGCACACACCTTTTGGAAGGTGTCTCTCTAGTGAATGGTGAGGTGGTAGTCCATTGGCAATTACATAAAGAAGTATTGTGGACCTGTGGTCAGGTCAGAAGACAAGTGGCATGTTCCTGTGATCCCACAAAGAGATTGATTAGGAGAGAGAAATATCTATGGAATGTGAGATCATGACATGTGTCATGGAAAAAATGAGAAAGACAAGAAGAATGAAGTGGGCCCAAGAAGGAAGGTGGTGCGTTGTCTCTATCCCACAAAGGAAATGATGAGGAAAGAGAATCAGACCGGGATTGTGAGAGTGCGAAGCATGTCCAGGTCAATGTAACAACATAAATAAGGTATGGGTCCCGAGATTCCAGGTGTCATCTGTTCATAGCTCACCATTAGAGTGAGTAGGAGTAAGAAAGGTTGTGAGATCACGAAGTGATGATGAATTGTAGGAAGGCAAAGAAAAGTGGGTTAACATGGGCCCAAATCCAACGATCTTTGTGCTCCCACAAAGAAAGGTGTAGGGAAGATATAGAGCATAGGATAATGAGATGTTTCCATGTGTCTTGGGTTGGCAGTAAGGCTGGTGGGGCCAATGCAAATGAGGTGGTAAATAGGTGGTTCCAAAGGCCATTCAGGGCCTACTATATGGAAGCCAAGGGTGGTTGATCGAGATTGGGGTCACCTTTTTTCTTGGTGCCTAGGTGATTTAAATTTTGATTGACAAGTGAATTTTAAAGTTCAAATAAATATTTAATCTGGGCCATTGATTATTTTTGGCATGCCAAAGTGACCATTAGTAGGGATTTTATTTCATTTTTCTACCACCCTAAGGGTTTTTATGGCCATGGCGCTGCATTTCATGTAACTAAGAAATAATTTGATGTACCTTATATCTGGGTTCATGTTAACATGGACATTACGCTGTGCAAATCAGGTTGATGTGGACCAATTGTGATGAGTCAGAGGGATATATTTTGTTTAGTTGATGTAAATATCCGAGGAAGGTGCCACGTTCCAATTTGTTGATACCAATTCCCATGTTTGTATAATTTGAAGGTCTCAAGAGGGTTTCTTGGGATTTTATTGTTTCCCTAAGTGATTAACAGTTTGTTGCATTCCTTAGTCTATAAAATGAATTTTAAGATCACTAAAGGGGGCTCCCAAATTGGTTGTGAAGATAGTCTATGTCAAAGACAGTGTGATAGATTTTGAATTTATGCATTCTCTAAGAAATCTTGTATAGTGTTTGAAAGTAAATTAGAAATTAATGCTTGTTGGTATGTCTTTTTATCAAAGTCAACTCTTTATGAATTGAATAAATATTAAGGATTTGTCTTAATTTATCTCTTTGAGGTTTTAGAAATGATTTTTAAAAAAATCTTTTGTTGTCTTTCAAGGAAATAATTAAAATGATGAGATAATTTACTATGAGAGTTTGTGCTTTGTTATAATTTGATAATATTCATCCATAGAAAAAGGAAGTTATATGTATGGCATATTCTCCTTGAATTCTGTGATTGAGAAATTAATGGATGATACTATTAGATATTTCATGGTTTGTTTTGACTCTATAACCCAAAGTGGATTAGGTACTGGTCATAGGTGATTCATGAAAAGTATGGAGAAACCAATTCAAAATATAAAATTGTCATGTGCTTTGTTTGTTAGATAAATTATTGAAGTATATCTATTATATCCATGTGGTCATCTACTGAGGAAATTGCATAAGAGTTGTTTGAACAAGTAGATGAAGTAAAGGTACACCAGTCCAAATTTTATGGAGTTTAAAGTGTAGAATGTCAATTGACCTTGTTATTGTTGGGATTTTATTGTCCTTGTTTGTGGATGAAGTAGTGATTGATTTCATTGTGTTCCTTGACAGTCATGACAAAGGTTAGTGATCTTTTAGAATCGAGGGTGACAAGAAAAAATATCAACATAAATGCCGACTCTGTTGGGGACTTAATTTTGGGAAATTTGTTAAACAAGTGAAGATATATTTGTTGTTTCCCTCCTATTTCACCAGTGGTTGAGTGTGGGAAAAGAGTGTGATTAGTGAGAGTAATAGTTTCTAAGGGTTTTTTATATCTTTTCTAAAATGATTTTTCAAATATTTACATTTCCCATGAAGGGTGGCGAATTTGCTATTTCAGTCCAGTGAAAGGATATTTTGTATTTCAAGTAATAAGAATATTGTGTTGGTAAAAAGAAGAGGAAAATAATCTTGTTTTTCTTATAAATCAGAACCAAACATGAAAGGAAGGAGATCTTTGTATCAGGGGAGGACTCACAGACAAGCCAGTGATGAAGGGAAAAAGTGGTAGCAAAGGAAATTGAGAAGTAAGCCATCTTCTCCTTCTAGTACTTATATCCCCCCTTACCCTGATAAAAATGTTTCAAATGTTGAAAGTTCACATTATACTCCTCTAATGTCAGGACATAGCTATTAAATTGCAAATGATTTATCTCCTAAGACCCATAAAAAATATCCTAAAATACCAATTTTTTTTTGGATATTATTGTTATGATGATGATGGTAATCATATTTATGTTGAAGAGGATATGACTTTCAAAATCAGGTCTCATACTTAAATTCCTAAAGATCCTAAGAATATTCAAGAGTCTCAAGCTGAAATGGTTAGGAGCTTTAATATGCAAATGAAGGAAGCAGCTAAGGAGTTTCAAGAAAAATTAGATAGTGACACTAGAAAGGAGCAATTGAAAAAAGAGGAATTGGCTAAGGCTATTCAAGAAATCATGTTTAATAATCTATTAATAGATACTGATATTAAAAAACCAAAAAATATTTTCTTTAACAATAATGCTGAGCTATCCAGGGAGGAGGATAGATTTTTACATGCGGTGGAAACTTCAAAGGCTTCTTCAGAGGTGAAAAATAGAGAGCTCTTAGATGAAGAGCTTAGGCAGAAACTTGAAGAATTGGAAAATGAATACACTAGACAAGAGACGTTGGAAAAAAAGTCTCTTTTTCTCACAAGAATGAAGTGATTAGATGACGTGACTAAAGGAAAGGGTAAATGAAAACCACATCAGAGTATGAAAATTTTTGTGGATCAAGAAGATCCTAAACCTTCTATGAATTTTCTAACTAGACAAGAGGGTGCTGCTATACCAAGATGAAGTGCAAGTACTAATATTCCCCCTCCAGAGCCTTTAATACCTTTACAAATACCACACATATTTGTTCCCCAAATCTCAGTTCCTTTATTAGGATCTCAACCAACTAATCTTCTACAAAATTAGACGTACCACCAGATGTTACATCAATATTAACAATTGTTGCAACAATTTAGAAATCTGCAAAACCAACAGTTGAATCCTCAACCTCCCCATATACAAAAAATTTGCAGCCTAATGCATGATTTATAATCCCACCACAAAATAATGTTAATTTCCAAAATTTTCAAAGTAACTCACTGATCCTAAATTACTTTATGTGAATAACAGTTCTTCTAAGGTAGATAATGAGCAAAATAAAGCTGAAAAGAGTAAGTATGCTTCTCCTAGTAAAATTAATATTCCTACTTTTGATATGAAACAAGATTTAACACAAATTAAGGTTCTAGTATCTATAGTAGAAATGATGAAAATCAAGGAACATAGAGAAGAAACATTGTCTTTGTTTTATGATATTGTGAGTACATCACAACGTAAACCTAATAATGCAGAACTAAAAAGGAATAAGGAATTTAAAACCCCATAGGTTTATGTGGGAGATAAAATTACCAAGGATACCTCATATGGAGCATGCTTTGAAATGGATAATAGGGAGGTCCCTATTGTAGGAACAATGAAAGATGTTGAGGTAACAATTGTTGCATTCCCTAAGGAAAAATACAGAATGGACATAATTTTTTATTGATATTCAACCTCATTATGAGATTCTATTATCATGAAAGTGGGCAGCTGCAGTTGGAGGTAATGTGTAGTTGGATTTATCTTATGTTATCATTCCCATTAACAGTAATAAGGTAAGGTTGTATAGGGAGCCTAGAGCCCCTGTTGTAGTAGAAAAAAAGGATCCTAATCAAATGAATTGTTTTCTTGATACTATCTTAGATAACTTTAGAGTTCATTAGGTGGAGCCTTTGTTAAAAAGCATTGAACCTATTATCAAGGAACTACAGTTACAACATGAGGGTTTATGGAAGTTGTATTTTGATGGCGCATGCTCCAACGATGTATTAGGAGTAGATATTTTATTTATTTCTCGATCAGGTATGACATTTAAGTACTCCTTTTTGCTTTCTTTTTAGTGCACAAATAATGTTGCTAAATATGAGGCACTCATATTAGGGCTTGAAGTGGATGTGAAACATAAGATTAAAATGTTGAGGTTTTTTGGGGATTTGAAGTTTGTTGTTTCATAGGTTAGAGCTTTGTATATTTAATAAAATAAAATATTGAAACAATACAAGCATGCAATATGGGATAAATTAACATTTTTTGATTCCTTTTCAATTCAGTGGGTAGAAAGGTCAAAAAATATCATGGCTGGTTTTCTAGCAAACATTGCTTTGAAAGAAAATGATTTAACATTGATTGGAATTTCCCTAATAGAGACAAAGTCAAGGCCTTCCATTCTTGACAATATTTATAATTGGAATTTTTTTGAAGATGACAATGATATTCTAAATTTCATTCAATGTGTTGATAACTATGATGGTCAGATAATTGACTGTAATGCATTGATAGAAGTGGTAGATGAAAAAGAGATCATAGTTGCAAAGGAAATTATTCAGTTAAATACAAATAAGATTCCACAAGGTCTGGTAGAGTTGGAAGGTATTTTAATGATAATGATAGTATCTCTCACCAAACATCTTCTGCTAGGTTGGAAGATTTGGAAGAAATTAACTTAGGGTTTGGATATGCCCCTAAGATGGTATACTTGGGAAATAAATTGGCTCATATCAAAACAAATTTGATAAATTTACTAAAAGAGTACAAGCAAGTTTTTTCTTGGTCTTATGAAGATCTGAAAGCATATAGGGAGGATTTGTTTTAACACGAGATTCCCCTGAAGCCTAAAGCCAAACCAAACCTTGTAGACAAAAGAAGAGACCCATTAATCCAAATTTAGCCCCAAAAATGCAACAAGAATTGATGAAAATTAAAGAGGCTGAAATCATTAAACCTATCATAAATTCCTCCTGGGTTTCTAACTTAGTGCCAATAAGAAAAAAGAATGGAGATATCAGAATCTGTGTGGATTTTAGAAATTTGAATGTCACTTCTTTAAAGGATAATTATTATTTCCCCAATATGGAAGCAATGGCTCAAAAGGTAATTAGTTGTGATTTATTATCTATGATGGATGGTTTCGCTGAATACAACCAGGTAAAAGTAAAAGAGTCTAAACAATACAAGGAAACTTTTACTACTCCATGGGGAACTTATGTATATGCCAGGATGCCATTTGGTTTAAAAAATGTAGGTGCTACATTTCAGAGAGAAATGGTTGTAGCCTTTAAAGAGTTTATTAATGTCATTATGGTGGTTTGTCAGGATGGTATAACTGCTTATTCTAAAGATGCAGGGGATCATTTTAAGCACTTGGAAAAAATATTTTGTAAAGCTTTAGATTATGGTATGTCATTGAATCCTAAAAAATGTCAGTTTGTAGTTACTGAAGGGAGATTGTTAGGGCATATTTCATCTAGAGAAGGAGTTATGATTGATCCTGATAGGGTTGCTTCTATTGATAAAGTTCCTTTGCCCAAAAGTATCAAGGGTGTACAATCATTTTTGGGAAAGATTAATTTTGTGAGTATATTTATTGTTAACTTTGCTAAGATTGTTATGCCTATTTCCAAAATGTTAAAAAAGGATGTTAAAATTGAGTGGGATGATGAGGCTAAAGAGGAATTTGTTAAAATTATAAATGCTATTCAAGAGGCCCCAGTATTGAATTCCCCTGATACTAAAGTGATATTCTAGTTGCTTTATTTTGCTTCCTTTCATACTATAGCAATAATTATTTTTCAAAAGGATAGTGAAGGGTATGAGCATCCTATTACTTTTTTCAGTAAGTCATTGCAAGCCGCTGAACTAAAGTGTGAAATGATGGAGAAACAAGCCTATACTTTGGTAAAGGCTGTGAAATATTTTAGGCCATACTTAGTGAATGTAAGTGGGGTGGCTTATGTCTCAAGTGGTGCTATAAAGGATATTTTCTCTCAGTTAGATACTACTAGAAGAACATTTAGGTGGATCAATCATATTGAATAATTCAATTTGGAGATCTAGACCAAAAAATTGGTGAGAGGTTTAGGGTTAGAAAATCTAATGGCAAAGACAAACATGGAAGCTATTCAAGTAAACAATGTCTAGTTAAATCACAAGAAAAGTATTGAAAATAGCCTTGGTACATTAATATTATTTATTTTTTGAAAATATGAGGTGTCTAGGGGAAATGAATGATAATTAGAGAAGAAATATGAAGTTGCAGGCACTGAGGTATGCCTTAATTTAGGGTGACTTGTATTGGAAAAATAGAGATGGTGTGCTTCTATTTTGTTTGGATAAAACTCAAGCTGAGAGGGTTTTAAAAGATTTGCACAATGGAGTGTGTGGGGGGAATTATTCAGTAATGAATACAACTCAAAATCATTAGGGTAGGATATTATTGGCCTAACATATTTATTGACACACACTGTTATGTAGCCAAATGTGAGCCTTGTCAGAATTTTTTAGGAAAATTGAAATATGAGGGAGCCTTACCTTTAAGTCCAGTTCAAGTTGAGGGTCCATTATGCCAATGAGGGATGGATTTTATTGGAGAAATAAGTGAGAAATCTAGTGGGGGTCACATATGGATTTTGGTGGCTACAAATTATTTCACTAAATGGATTGAGGCTATACCAACCAAATAAGCCACAAGCAAGGTGGTTATGAATTTTTTGATGGATAAAATACTTACAAGGTTTGGTGTTACTATAAAATTGGTTATGGATAATGCTATGTGTTTTAGGTTAGATGAGTTCAAATATTTATGTGCTAAATATGGGATAACTATTAGTTATTCTTCTCCCTACCATCCTCAAGGAAATGGACAAGATGAGTCCAGTAATAAAAGGTTAATGAAGATAATTAAGAGGATATTGGAGAAGAATACAAAATATTGGGACTTAAAGATTAAGCTAGCATTATGGGCTAATAGGGTGACAGTGAAGAAATAAATTAGGGTTTCCCCATTTGAGTTAGTATATGGAGCACATGCTAGATTGCCTTTGAATAATTTACTACCTGTATATAGGTTCATCCAAGAGGAGAAGATTGATATATATAAATGAATGGAAGATAGGATTATGAATATTATGGAATTAGATGAAAAAAAACACTGAATCTCAAAAGACCAATATCAAGCTGCAACAAAAAATGAAGTATTTATTTGATAAAAGGGTCCTTGATATAAAGGTTTAGGTCAGTAATATGGTGCTCATGTGGAATGCAAGGGTTCAAGATAAAGGTAAACACGGGAATTTTTAATCACTATGGTTGGGTCCTTATACAAGTTTTGAATGTCATGTGATGCATTCATATTTATTACAGAGCATGAATGGTGAAATTCACGAATTGCCAGTGCATGGAAAATTCCTGAAGCCTTAATTTGCATGAAGATAGAAAATCATAATCCATGCACAGTAGTTTGTATATATGTATACATGTACTTTGTGTTGGTTTTATGTCGTGTGTTCTAGGTTTTGTCTGCTTCTACATAGAGTTTCTGGTTTCTTAAGTTGTATTGACTTTCAAAAACCCTAATTAGAGCCACTATTAGCACTATCAAGTTTTTGTTATTATCATATTGAAATTTTCCTAAGGCATGATAGTACCCTACTGCACCTATTTGGAAGCACTTAGGTTTTGATAGAAAATGATTGAACACCTTGTATATTTCATGAATGTTTACCTTATAAGTATATTATTATCTTTCTCTTTAGCTTGTTTATCCATTTGTAGCTCCATACATGCAAATTTAGTGGTTTTGTAGAGTGTATCATCTAGTGCAGGTCGCAAAAAACCTAAGTTGCCAAGGGTTTCATAGTCACCTTTTTCTGAGTTGAAGATGTGCTGAAGATGTGAAGAATGGTTTTTCTTCATACCAAGGACACTCCATGCATGTTTTCAACAAAGGAAGTGACCAAAGTTTCATGGTGTTCATTCTGCATTGTTTATTTCAAAGAAGTGCTTAGGGGAACTTATCCCACATTGGCTGTGTCGCAGAGTTACTTAACCTTTTTATAACCCAACACACTAATGTGAAATGCCAAAAGGAACATGCCTTTTGGCAAGTGGCTCATGATTGTGTGGTGAGGTGGTAGTCAAATGACAGTTACATAAAGAAGTTTTATGGACCCGTGGTTAGGTCAGAAGATAGGTGGCACGTTCCCATGATCCCATGAAGAGATTGATTAGGAGAGAGAAATAGCTTGGGAATGCGAGATTGTGACATGTTTCATGGAAAAAATGAGGAAGATAAGAGGAATGTAGTAGGACTAGGAAGATAGGTGGTGCGTCATCACTATCCCACAATGGAAATGACTACAAAAGAGAATCAACCTGAGATCGCGAGACTGATACGTATCTAGGTCAAGGAAACAAGGGAAATAAGGTATGGGTCTCGGGACGCCAGGTGCTGTCTATCTGTAATCTTTCCATTAGAGTGAGTAGGAGCGAGAAAGGCCGCATGATCAAGAAGTGATGACATGTGGTAGGAAGGCAAAGAAAAGTAGGTTAACATGGGCCCAAATCCAACGATCTTTGTGATCCCGTGAAGAAAGGTTTAAGGAAGATATAGAGCACGAGATAATGATATGTTGCCATATGTCCTAGGTTGGTAGTAAGGCTAGTGTGACCGATGTGGATGAGGTGGTAAATAGGTGGTTCCAAAGGCCATTCAAGGACTTCAACATGGAAGTCATGGGTGGTTGACCAAGATCAGGGTCACCTTTTTTCTTGGTACCCAAGTGATTTAAATTTTGATAAATGACTTAATTTTAAAGTTTAGATAAAGATTTAATATGGGCTATTGATTATTTTTGGCATGCCAAAGTGACCATTAGTAGGGTTTTATTTTATTTTTCTACTTCCCTAAGGGATTTTTGACCATGGTGCTATGTTTCATGTAACAGAGAAATAGTTTGATGTGCTTGATATCTAGGTCAATGTTAACATGGACTCCTTGCATTGTGCAAATCAGATTGATACATTCCAATTGTTATGAGTCAGAGGGAGAGATTTTGGTTTAGTTGATTAAAATATTTGAAGAAGGTGCCAGGTGCCATTCTATTGATACCAATTCTCATGTTTGAAGAATTTGAAGCTCTCAAGAGGGTTTCCTAGGCTTTTATTTTTTCTCTAAGTGATTAACAGTTTGTTTCATTTCTTAGTCTATAAAAGGAATTCTATGATCAAAAAAGGGGGTTCCCAAATTTTTTGTGAAGTCATTCTATTGTAAAGACAATGTGATGCATTTTGAAGTTATACATTTTCTAAGAAAGCTTGTACAATGTTTGCTAGTAAATTAGAAATTAATTCTTGGTGGTATGTCTTTGTATCAAAGTAAACTCTTTATGAATTGAATATATATTAAGGATTTCTCTCAATTTATCTATCTGAGGTTTTAGAAATGAGTTTTTTAATATTTTGCTTTCTTTCAAGGAAATAATTAAAATGATGAGATAATTTACTGTGAGAGTTTGTGCTTTGCTATGAATTTGATTATATTCATCCATAGAAAAGGAAGTTATATGTAAGGAATATTATCCTTGAATTCTGTGATTGAGAAATTAATGGGCTATACTATCAGATATTTCATGCTTTTATTTGACTCTATAACCCAAAGTGGATTATTAGGCCCTGGTCATAGGTGATTCATGAAAAGTATGGAGAAACCAATTGAAAATATAAAACTATCATGTGCTTTGTTTGTTAGATAAATTATTGAATTTTATCTATTATATCCATGTGGTCATCTACTGAGGAAATTGCATAAGAATTGTTTGAACAAGTAGATGAAGTAAAGGTACACCCGTCAAAATTTTATGGAGTTTAAAGTGTAGAATGTCAATTGACCTTGTTATTTTTGGGATTTTCTTGTCCTTGTTTGTGGATGAAGTAGCGATTGATTTCATTATGGTCCTTGATAGTCATGATAGAGGTCAGTGATATTTTAGAATTGAGGGTGACAAGAAAAAATATTAACACATTGGTTAGCCCAATGGGCATGACTAACCACTCATACACGTCCTCCTTTGTCTTTAAGGTTTTTTTCCTATTCATCACCTTCTATAATAAATATTTTTTGATACCCACTCTTCAGATCTATCTTTGTAAAGTACTCAAATCCAGTCAAAAAATCCATAATGTCATCCATTCTTGGAAAGGGGAACCTATACTTGATAGTAATCTTATTGATATTGTGAGAATCTATACACATCCTCCATTCTCTAGTTTTTTTGGTGGTAGTACTGCTGGTATTGAACATGGACTCAAACTCTCTTGAATCAACCCCTTCTAAAACAACTCTTGTTCTTGTCTATTCAAATCTCCACTCTTTGTTGGAGTCATTCTATGGGCTTCCTTATTTGGAAAACTAGCAACAAGAATCAATTCCATTTGATGAGTTGTCTTTCTTATTGGTGGAAATCCATCATGTACATTATTAGATTCAATATCTTGAAACTCATCCAATAACTATGCAACTTGCATAGGTACATCTACTACTTCCTCTTTATCAACTTTTGATATTAAAGAAAAACATGTATGCTCATGCATCATGGATTCTAGAAACTTCCTTCCATCAACTAACCACATTATTGCATTACTACATACTTTTTCCCCTATTTACTTCAATGACTTTAGCTTGTGTAAGACTCCTCCTTTTTCAAAGAATAGGTATTTTCATGTCCATTATGTATTGGATGAAGATAAAATTACCATGGCCTCCCTAACAACATATGAAAAACATTCATAGGCATAATATCATATATTACCTCATCATGACAGTTTCTAATTTTTAATTTTACCAGGCACTATTCATTGACCAAATCCTTGTGTTCCTTCTACAACCAATAAATCTAATAGGGATTCAAATGCCTCCTCTCTAACTTCAATTTATTAACCATTTACTCTGAAACTAGGTTATTAGTATTACCACCATCAATAATTACATTGAATACCTTACCATTGCACTTACATATTGTGAAAAATCAATTCTTCCTTTTCTCAGGTTCCTTCTCATCATTTAGAAAGGCTCTTCTAGTAATGAGGACCTCTCCCCTTTCAACATCTTTAGAATGTAAAGAATCAGCATCCTCATCTACTTGTACAACTTATGCATTTCCCTATAGTCTCCTATTTTTCCTGCCTTGATGTTTGGGACACTCATAAGCTCTATTCCCTGCTTCTCCATATTGTAAACATGTTCCACAAAAGCCTCCTCTTCCTGGTCCCCGTCTTCTTCCTCTTCCTCTTTTATCTCCATCATTTTTATCAAGAGGATGATATGGATTATTTCCCCTCTGATTTTGACTACTACTAGAGTTATCATTCTTCTTCTAATTTTTATTTTGGCCTCCATTAGACTGTCCACTAGATTTTCCACCACAACCTCTTCCAATTTTCTCTTTCTCAAATTTTTGTTTAGTTTTTCTTCCACCTTCAAAGAAAATTGATATGCATCTTCAATGGCAGACATTATTACAATTAAAAATATTCTAGAATACTTAACATCAACCCATTTGTGTAATGAGAAGCCTTCTCCTTATTATCTCTAGAAAAACTCATTCTAATAAGGACTTGATAGAACTCTTTTGTATACTCTTGGACTAATTTTCCTACTTGCTTCAACCCTTACATTTTCTTCAACAAATTAATCCCATAGTAAGCAGGAATGAATCGTCTCTTTAGTTTGTCCACCATCCAATCCCACCTTTTTATCTTCTCCTTCCTTCTTCTATGTCTCTCCAACTAAACCTCTTTCCACCAAAATTTACCATGAACTTTTAGCTTGGCCTTTGCGAATCTGACCCTCTCAGGATCTTCTATTTCCTCAAACTCAGAGTAATTTTCAATATCATTGATCCAATCGATCAATTCTTATGGATTAAGATTTCCAGAAAATGTAGAAACTTCAATCTTTGGTCTCTTTTCAATCTTGGAAATGACCCTTAAAAACCTAGCTTCATTCGGATCTCTGCTCGTTTCTTTCTCTTCTTTAAACTATCTTTCTTCTTTAGATTAATCCTCACTTTCATCTCTTTCCCTAATTTCATCTCCTCTATGCAGATCCTCTTGTAGTTCTTGCACTTGTCTTTGGAGGGCTCTAAAATCATCTTCTATCACACTATCAATTCTTCCACCACAGTTCCTTCATGAAGGCATTTTCCTTATTTCTGAGACCCACAACCACAATTATGGTGGAAACTACCTCATTTTCTATGATCTATTTACACACTCAGGAACTTATTCTCTTATACCACTTGATGAAGGGTAATTCCCTTACTAGCCCAAACACACACAACACAATAGGGAAATAATAGAAAATTTCAAGAACAAAACAATAGAAAGAAGAGAAACACTTTCTTTCTATTATCTTAATAAGATGACATTATAATTGTTGTGGGTCCATAACACACACCCCATTTTTTGGTCCTCTTACCAATAGGCCCCCCCTCTTTTTCATTTTTTGGTTAGCCCCTCCCTTGTTATTTAAACTTTGATTTGGAGGGGCCTATTGAGAAAGCAAGGTTACTTTTTTGCCTTTTGCACTTTAGGTGTTTCACACATCAGGAGGTCCTCTAACCTTTGAAATGCCAAAACACCAAAAAGGTGAAAGGATGAGCCCATACCTTTCGGTGTTTCAGTCGCTAAAACACCGAAAGGGGGGGAGGTCACCAAAATTTGGATTTTTGGCCTCTAAAACCCCAAAGTGGGTGAGGTCACCCTACAAGCTATAAAAGCAGCCCAAGCATTTTTTTTCTCACTTGTGTTTTTTCCCTCCTACTTTTTTTGAGCTCTTCACGTGCCCACTACTTTCTTCCTCACATCCTCACCGTTCATTGTAACATGTTGATCCTCCTCTCAATTAGCAGCTATTTTTTTCATCCTCTTTCTTTGTGCCTTTGTAGGTAGGATTTCTTTGTCTATTCCCTTCCCTTCTTCCTTTCTCTTTTTGGTTTTAGGTTTAGTTTTTTTTAAATTTTTTTGTTTGTCTACTCTGCCATTTTTTTTGGCTACTTGTTCTCCCTCCTAGGTCTCTAGGGTTTGTGCCCTTGGACCTCTATTCGGTTCATGACCTCTATTCCTTTTTTTATTTTATTTCATGTATTGGTTTAGGGTTAGGTTTTCTTTTTGTGTCGTGGCCAAGTTGCAGGTTTTTGGCCTCCTAAAGGCCGAAAATAGACCCTCCTTCACCAAAAAAAGAATTTCACTAAGTGTCGGATCACACTTTTGGATTTTCAAAGTTTTGCACAAACAGATACCACTAAAACTCTAAAACACTGAAGACAAGGTCACCCCCTCCCAGAATTTTTGGCGTTTCACACTCCAAAACTTTCTTTGGACCTTCACACACTGGAAGGCCAAGATCAATTTCATCAGCCCCCCAAGTCTATCAGATTTTGGGCTTTCGCACCCTAAATTTCCCCATAGTTTTTGCACTCTGCAAGTCCAAAAATGCTTTCTTTTCCATAACCTCATCCATCAATTTTTGGCCTTTTGCACCTTGATCTTATATTTGGAGTCCGAAAGTCCAAAAGGCCAAAAAGTGTTATGAATTTTCATTTCTGGCTACTTAATAGCTATCTTCTTCTGGATTTCTTGGTTTCATTCTTTGTTTCTTTTCTTCTTTAGTAGTTTCTTCAATAAGATACTAATATTTGCATGTTTCCTTGTAGGAATGCTTGAAAAACAAATCAGATCACCAATTAAGTGTTGGAAAGATACAATGTAAACAATTGATGTTTTGTCATTGATGTCAAACCTTAACTGGTGAGACTATTGCTATCTATTTGAGTACCATATCTATTGATTGTTGAAGAAGATTTGAAGGCAAGGATAACAAGAAGACCGAGTGAAATGGTTGAGTTATGGAGAATTACAAAGGGTACTTGATCAGTTGCCACATTTGCAAAGTAATGTATTGTTTATCTATTACACTAAGTCAAGATGTTAGTTTACTGGGAACAATATATGCCGAGTGAAGTGTGTGTCAAATGAGCACCACTATATGAGGAGCATAATTTCTAGTGTCGATCAAGTGCCAGTAAATTGTTGAGGAAAATAGTGATGACCGAGTGGAAGAACACAGTGTTGGCTGAGAAATAATATTTTGGTAAATGTTGAGATTAGAGATCATTGGCCAACATAATTGAATTTATTGGGATATGTAAAGTTAATTGAGGATAAGAATGATTGGTCCACACTATTTAAATGCATGGGTAACCATATTTAATGCATGGATCCAAGATTTAATTACTGATTTCTTTGGAGAAATAAATTAAATGCAATGATGGAAAGATCTGTTGGATCTAACCTAACCTAAGATCTACGATCTTGATTAAGTGGAAAATATTTATTTTACCTAGATGAAGAGGTATAAGATAACCTCAAGAGGTTATTCAAATATGTATGTGAAAAGTGTATGCAAGAGGATTGCATGGTTAATTGACTGATTGGCATGATCTAGCAAAGAAGGTTGAACAAAGAAGAAGAGAGTTGTGAAAGTGATTGCTTGACGGATTTCCAAGTAGATCTAAAGATTGAAATGAGAATGGAGGCCACTCAGTGAATTAGCATAAGAGATGAATACGATCTGGATTTGCAAAGTAAGTTGTATGTATCAGATCACACCTGCTAATTACTTTATAACCATTGTATTAGTAAAAATCCTATAACAAGGTTGACCTAATAGTCATTGTATAAATCCTTTGAGCAAGGTGACATTCAGGTGGAATGATCTAAGACCTCTAACAAGGCCACTCCTGACAAGGTGATTAAATCCTTTAACCAAGTCACATTTAGCAGTGTGTTTTGTAACCTTTAACAGGGTTGGCTCCTAGTAGAGCTCACTTTAGAAGAGTGAAAACTTGATAGCATGTTATTGGTGGTTTTTCCCAATTTGGGTTTTCATGTTAAATACTTGTGTCAACTTGTGTGAATGTTTATGTTGTATTTTACTGTTAAGTTTCTACAAGATGATTACATTTGAATAGTAAACTGCATATTTATCTTGTTGATTTATGTTATTGCTACTGAGCAGATATGAGTTGTTTAAAGTCCTATAAAGTTTCAATTGGTACATATAATTGAGGATAACGGATACCCCCCCTCTCAGTTATTCATATACATTCTAACAATTGGTATCAGAGCATTGGTCTCTTGAAAATAGTTTGAAGGTACTTGGAGCAAAAGATCAAGATGTATAAAAGGGAGGTAACAAAGTTGAACAAAGATAAATTCCCTGCATGGCAGAGTTTGATGAAATTGCATCTGGCTGGTATTGGTGATGCTTCTAAGAACTATATTGAACATGATTATGTAGTCCCAACTACACCTCTCACCGCTAAACAATTAAGAGAAAAGCATGAACATAGTCAAGCAATGTTGGAGATCGCATCATCCCTGAGCTATCCTGAATTTGAAGACATAAAGAACTGTACAAATGCAAAGAAGATGTGGGATACCCTAGCAACCATCTATGGAGGAGATACAAATGTGCTGAGAGCCAAATCTGAAATTTTAAGAGGTAAGTTTGATGAAATGAAAATGCAAGAAGGAGAAAATATAGTTCAATACTGTGGTAGGATAAAGGAAGTTGTGAATGCTATTAGAGGAGCTAATGGAACCATTGATGATAACACCATTATGAGCAAGGTACTAAGAAATCTTCTTCCTACATATGCTATTAGATTCTCTGTAATTCAATAATTGAGATGTACTCCTAATAACAATTTGACTTTATAAGGTCTGGTAGGTAGACTTACTGCATTTGAGATGTCAAATTTTGATAACTACACTCCACAAGCTATTGATTCTGCATTCAGATCCTAGTTGGTCCTTAAAAAATCAAAGAAAGGAAAGAAATGTGTAAATAGTGATAGCAACACTACAAATGATGAACTAGAAGAACTTAAGGCACTTATGGAAAAAAGACTATCTAGAGGAAAAGGAAAATTCAAAGGTAAACTTCCTATCATTTGTTTTCATGTAAAAAATTTGGTCATATTACTGCTAGATGTCCTGATAAGAACAAAAAAGATGAAAGAAGGGACACCAAGTACAAAGAAAAAAAAGATGATCGAGACTTCAAAAAGTATAAGGATTACAAAGAAAAAGGTAATAAATCTCGCTATATAGCTGAAGAAGCCTCTGATAGTGGAACTGATAATTCTGATGAAAATGATATGGAAGTTGTGTATGTTGCTATGAAAGATGATTTTGATGATGATGAGAAAATTGTACTAGTTTCTTATATGAGTAAAGATGACCATTGGATTATTGATAGTGGTTGTTCACATCATATGACTGGTGACAAGGATAAATTTGAAACCTTAGATTAGTGCAATGGCGGTTATGTTAAATTTGGAAATGATGTGGCATGTCTTGTTAAAGGGAAAGAATAAATTTACTTGACTGACAAGATCAGATGTGACAATGTATATTGGGTTGATGATGTTAACTATAATTTATTGAGTGTTGCACAACTGAATACTTCTAGTTATAGAGTTGAATTTCATCACAAGAAGGCAAAGATCTATGATTCCACTGGAGAACTAGTTGGAAGTGGAGAGCAAACAAAAGGTAACTTTTTCTATTTGGACTTAGCTTATGAGACATGCTTGTTTGCACAATATAATGATGTTTGTTTATGGCATAAAATGTTGTGTCATGTAAACTTTGATAACTTGGTAAGCATAAGAAAATTGAAAAAGGTTAGAGGGCTTCCTAAGGTAAAGAAACCTGAAAATGCAATGTGTAAGCAATGTCAATTGGGAAAAATGACTAAATCTAGTTTCAAAAGAAAGACTCAAACTTCTAAGGAAATTATGGAATTAGTTCATACTGACCTTTGTGGTCCCATTGGTGAGAAAAGTTACTATGGAGATAGATATTTCATTCTATTTGTTGATGATTACTCCAGAATGATGACTGTTATGTTTCTTAAAGAAAAATATGATCCATTCCAGTTATTTAAGTGGTACTTCAAAAAAGTTGAAAAGGAGACAGGAAAAATTCTAAAATGTTTGAGATCTGACTGAGGAGGTGAGTTTATTTCTAATGAATTTACAATATTCTACAATGACCGAGGTATAAAAAGATAGATGTCTGCTCCCATGACACCACCACAGAATGGTATTGCTGAAAGTAGAAATAGATCTATCATGGACTATTCTAGAACACTAATGATGGAGAAAAATGTTGCACAAAAATATTGGAGAGAAGCTATGAGTACATCAGTCTATACCCTAAACAAAGTACAAGTCAAGAAAGGTACTAATGCTACACCATATGAGCTATGGTATGGATATGCACCTAATGTAAGATATTTCAAAGTATTTGGAAGTAAATGCTTCATACTGAAGGATAAAAAAAATGGAAAACTAGATGCTAAAGGTGAGGAAGGCATATTTATTGGCTATTCAACTAAAAGTAAAGCATATAAGTGTTTGAATTATAACACTAACAAAACTGTGGAAAGTGCAAATTTTAGAATTGATGAATATGCAGAATGAAATGAAGCAGACAACACATAGGAACATGAAATTTACAAATCATTTGTCTATCTGGAAGAGGAAGATTCTAATGTATTTCCTGAACCTGAGAATGAGGTTTTCGAGCAACACCTAGCACCTACCGAGTCATAGAATGAGGTTTCCGGGCAACAAGAGGTAATTGCTGAGCTATCTGATGGAGACGCTGAGACACATAATCAACCTGAAATGAACGAGAAATCTAAAGCAAAGAAAGAACCTACTCTAGCAAATTATGTGAGGAGGCACCACAAACTTGATCAAATCATAGGATCAAAGGATTCTACAGTTATGACAAGAAGTAAGTTGAGAGATGCTACATGCTTGTTATGTGATTTTGAGCCTAAAATAGTAAAAGATGCCTTATAAAAAGAAGACTGGATACAAGCCATGAATGAAGAGATTGAATAGATTGAGAAGAATAAGACTTGGACACTTGTACCTAGGCCGAATGACAAAAATGTAATTGGTACTAAGTGGGTACTTAGAAATAAGATGAATGAACATGGAGAAGTAATAAGGAATAAAGCTAGAATGGTATGCAAGGGTTATGCACAAGAGGAAGGAATTGATTATGGAGAAACATTCACCCTAGTTGCAAGATTGGAAGGAGTCAGAACATTACTTGCATATGCATCCTACAAAGGTTTTAAAGTTTATCAGATGGATGTAAAGTCATCATTTCTAAATGGAATATTAGAAGAAGAACTATACATTGAACAAGATGATGGATTTGTTGACCCAAGAAAGAGGAACATGGTTTACAGATTACACAAGGCATTATATGGACTGAAGCAAGCACCAAGAGTATGGTATGAGAGATTGCACAATTATTTGATAAAGATTAGATTTGCAAGAACCAATGACAACAACAATATATATTTGAAGACATAACAAAATAAAGGTACTTTATTAGCTGAAATTTTTGTTGATGACATTATACTTGGTGGACAAGATGTGTTATGACAAACATTTACAAAAGAGATGCAAAATGAATTTGAGATGTCTATTTTTGGTGAAATCAAATTCTTTGTTGGCCTGCAAATATATCAAATGAAGAATGGTATCTATATTACTGAATCAAAATATTTCAAGGAGATACTAAAATTTTTTGGCATGGAAGAATCAAAACCAGTGAGTACACCCATGGCTACTAGATAGAAGGTAACAAAAAATAATGATACAAAAGAAGTGAATCAAACCCTTTACATATCAATGATTGGAAAGATGCAATATGTTGTACACAACAAACCTGATATTTCTCTGACTGTGGGAATTGTTGCAAGATTTTTTGCCAATCCCAAGGAAACTCATATGATGGATGTAAAAAGAATTCTGAGATATTTGAAAGGAACCGATGAATACGGTCTATATTACAAGAAGAATGATAAGTTTGAGCTTAGAGTTTACACTGACTCTAATTGGGTTGGAAATGTGGATGAAAGGAAAAGCACCATAGGTGGTGCATTTCTTCTAGGAAAGAGATTGGTTTCATGGACAAGCAAGAAACAAAATTGCACCTCACAATCTACAGTTGAAGGTGAATATGTGGCACCAGCAGTCAATTGTTCTAATATTGTATGGTTGAAGATACTATTGAAAGGTATGAAAGAAGAAATCATTAAACCAGTTGTTATATATTGTGATAACACGAGTTCCATCAATATTTCTAAGAACCCTATGATGCACTCTAAGACAAATCATATAACTATCAAGTATCATTACTTGAGGGAGCTAGTTCAACACAAGGAAGTGAGACTAGAATATGTGCATACTAAGAAATAGTTACCAGACGTATTTACACAAGCACTACCTAAAGATTCTCATGAGTATCTATGAGGTAAATTAGGGGTGATTCCCCTAACTAAGGATAATTAGTTCAGAATGGTACTGTTGCATCAAATGTTATATTCAAAATATTTGACACATTGATGCACATGAAGTCACACTTTAGGAAGCTGCCTAAAGATGTGAAAGAAAGACAAGGACATAAAAGAGGATCAATCATAAACAAGATGAAAGGAACAAAATGATACTGAGTTAGAACAAAAGAATCTGCATGATGAAGATGTCAATGTCTTTGGCATTTTTGTCAAAGAGGGAGAGTTTAGTGAAAAGAGGAAAATTTACTATAATTAGAAAAAAAGGGAGAATCTAGAGTTGAATAGAAATAGAAATATTTCAGTGTGATTATAGACACAGAGGGAAAAATGTTTTACAAGATAAGAATCAGAATGAAGCTAAAGAAATTAATGAAGATTTGTTCATATCAAGGAACACAAGCAGAATTTTTTGGATTGTATGGTAACTATGGTTGTAAAATTACTGTTTTAATGTTTAGTGTTGCCATCAATGCCAAAGAGGGAGATTGTTGGAAAGCTAAAATGTAAACAATTGTTGTTTTTTCATTGATGTCAAACCTTAACTGGTGAGACTATTGCTATTTGTTTGAGTACCATATCTATTGATTGTTGAAGATGATTTGAAGGCAAGGATAACAAGAAGACCAAGTGAAATGGTTGAGTTATGGAGAATTACAAAGGGTACTTGATCAGTTGGTACATTAGCAAAGTAATGTATTATTTATCTATTACACTAAGTCAAGATGTCAGTTTACTAGCAATAGTATATGCCGAGTAAAGTGTGTGTCGAATGAGCACCAGTGTATGCCGAGCATAATTTATAGTGTCAACCAAGTGCCAGTAAATTGCTAAGGAAAACACTAATGACCGAGTGGAAGAAAACAATGTTGGTCGAGCATCAGTATTTTGGTAAATGTTGAGATTAGAGATCTCTGGCTGACATAATTGAATTTATTGGGATATGTAAAGTTAATTGAGGATAAGAACAATTGGTCCACACTATTTAAATGTACGGGTAACCATAATTAATTCATGGATCCAAGATTTAATTAGTGATTGCTTTGGAGAGATAAATTAAATGTAATGATGGAAAGATCCATTGGATCTGACCTAACCTAAGATCTACGATCTTGATTAAGCGACAAATATTTATTTTACCTAGATGAAGAGGTATAAGATAACCTCAAGGGGTTATTCAAATATCTATGTGAAAAGTGTATGCACGAGGATTGCATGGTTAATTGACTAATTGCCATGATCTAGAAAAGAAGGTTGAATAGAGAAGCAAAGAGTTGCGAAAGTGATTGCTTGAAAAATTTCCAAGAAAATCTGAAGATTGAAATGAGAATGATGGCCACTCAATGAATTAGCATAAGAGCTGAATAGGATCTGGATTTGCAAAGTAAGTTGTATGTATCAGATCACACGTGCTGATTACTTTCTAACCATTGTATCAGTAAAAATCCTTTAACCAGGTTGACCTAGCAGTCATTGTATAAATCCTTTGAGCAAGGTGACATTCAGGTGGAATGTTCTAAGACCTCTAACAAGGCCACTCTTGAAGGGTGATTGAATCCTTTAACCAAGTCACATTTAGCAGTGTTTTTTGTAACCTTTAACAGGGCTAGCTCCTAGCAGAGCTCACTTAAGAAGAGTGAAAAATTGATAGCATGTTATTGGTGGTTTTTCCCAATTTGGGTTTCCATGTTAAATACTGGTATCAACTTGTGTGAACATTTATGTTGTATTTTACTATTAAGTTTCTACAAGATGATTACATTTGAATAGTAAACTGCATATTTATGTTGTTGATTTATGCTATTGCTACCGAGTAGATATGAGTTGTTTAAAGTACTATAAAGTTTCAATTGGTACATATAACTGAGGATAACTGATTCCCCCTATATCAGTTATTCATATACATTCTAACATGAAGTACTTGTTTAAAGGATATCACCCCCTTCCAAGATCGGTAATCAACACAAAAAATCATAGATACAGACATAGGGAATGTGGAATAGAATGAATTCTTGTTGAGGTGTTCCCAAATAGCAAGGAGAACCAAAGATTGCACCTCCCTAGTTTTTTCAAGCCTAGTCAATGCAGCAACACACCTGGTGTCGATCCTATCCTCTGAGCTCATCATGACATTGGAAAACCATTACACACTAGAGGAGAGGGTGGTTAAAAACACAGAAGGATAGGTGGTTCTTGATCTTAGGCTAGAAGACATTGAAGGTGTCTTCCATCTTCAGAAAGGTGTTGATAAGTTCTATGAATTCTCTATAGAGAAGGGTTTGAGGTGGTTGAGAAATAAGACCCAAGAGGCTTATGAAATTGAAAATCAAGACTACCTCATACAACCTCTCCCAAAGAATAAGATCGATAGAATAGACCTAAGGAGAGGGTACTTGAAGGATGAAATCCAAGCAACAATCACAATGATAAGCCAAGTATATGGACTACCTCAATCCATCCAACTCGAGAATTGGATGATCCTACTAATAGAAAAGATAAAGGGAAACAAGGTCAGATTTGATTGGGCCACCATCCTAAGTGACAAGATGGATGAGAAATTGACTACTGTAAAGCACAATCCAAAGTTTTACATGACTTCATACATGGTGTACCTACTGGACGCTTGAGAAGACTATCCAGGGCTTATAAAATGGGGAGCCTTTGGTCAGCCAAATGCATGGCCCTTCACCGTCTATCCATAGTTGATAAGAAGCACTGCAATTCCCAAGGATAGCCTAGATTACTAGATAGTGAATGATGCATTTGTCTTTGAAATCATTAGATCCTTAAAATGTGACTACACAAAGAGATTATCAGAGGAAGTTGTTGCTAGAATAAGGGCCATAGGGGTATATTATATACAATTCAAAACTTTCACATATATCATAGTGGCAACATCTACCTTGAGTCCCAAGAAAATACCCAGGTACCCTTTTGATTGGGTAATCACTTTGGAAATATCCAGGCAGCTCACAGATGACTATGAATATATCAAGCATAAGAAGAAGAATTGCCAGGATTTTCCCATTTCCATAGGCCCCTACACTCTCCAGGATATGAAAATTTACAAATCATTGTACTTTGAGTAGGATGAGTGCCCACTCCAAACATATGCACACATCTAGGCCAAATTTGACCCCATAGGTACATACAACCATATCATTGGCAAATTATACATCCATAAGCCACATATTGAAGATCATTGGATGAATTGTGTGGATGACTACGAGGTGAGATTCAGAGATTATTGCAAGATGTCCCTCACATTAGCACAAGTGGCCCTAAAGGTCAATATTTCCCCCAAGGTTTGGAATAAAGACTTAGATGATGTGTTGGAGCCGCTCTATAATGATGACAAAATATACAATAGACCTATCTTGAATGCAAAAATAGAGAAGGAAGAGAATGACAACATTGAATTCAAAGAAAGGCATTTAGTCAAAGAAACTATGGCCTGGATCAACAAGCCTTATCAAATAGATCCTATTCTAATAAAAATATAACTGGATCCACCCAAGAATGTGGACAAGAAATATGGAGAAAAGCCAACAGTGCCCCATTTTAAGAAGACCACATGCCAAAAACTGAGAACGGTATATGGGAATGAGCATGCAGTGGAATATGGTTCCAACCCTAAGCACAAGACATAAATGACCAAGATGATAGGGAAAATAAATCCTCCTGTTGATCCATCACAGGCCACCAAATTAAAAGGCCCTACAAATTCTAGCCTTTCTCCTACTACCATTGGAGAAAGAAAGAATGTTTACAAGAGAAAGAGAGCTTTTGCCTCTCCTTGATTAGACACTCTACTAGAGGAACCATAACTGGATGATGTGCCATCACTTAGAAGGAAAATATCTCAGGAAAAATCTCTAAGGAAAAAGGAGACCATAGAAAAGTAGAAAGATGCTCAAAAGGAGCATGAAAATCCTTTGGATACTCTTGGATCAAATGAATTACTCATGTCAGATTTTGAGGGCATAAAAGGTTTTGCAGATCCAAGACATGATACACCTGACTCCATGATAAGGATTAACATAGAGGCATAGGTACCCATCAATCCTTAGGCTATCTCCACTCCACCTCTATCGCAATTCAAAAACCCTTCACTAAATGTGCCTATCATAGGATTGGATTTTAGCACCAATCAAAGGGTAGAAACTCAGGATACTAATGCTGCCAAAAACATAGAAGGGAACAATATTGTAGGGGAAAGTGCAACGCCAACTCCACCACCTTACATTCCTACTTGACTACCCTCTCTCGCAACTCCCACACTAACTCCATACCCCCTTCCATTGTGACCCCCCACATGTAGTGCAAGTGTCAACTCCACTACCATCTATTTCTCTACCTTCCTCTAGCCTGACTCCCCAAGTGCCGGTAAGTACATAAGCTAGACCTCCCCTTAAGAGAACATTGGAATCTATGATAGGTCTTAATATAGAGATATCAATTAGTTCTTGAGAGGATGATGGAAAAGATAAAGATGAACATGATGCTACAAGGGAAGAAGAGAAGGGAGAGGAAGAGAGATAGGAAGGAGAAGTAAATGAGAAGGAGAGGGGAGAAGAGGGTGAATATGAATAAGAGTCAGATAAAGAGGAGAGGGTGACCCATAGTCTAAAAAGCTTTACTTCACTCCTTCACATCGCCCCGTATGTGCCATTATCACTTTTAGTAAACCCACTTTTTTTACTAAAGAGATTCAACCCCTAAAAAGGACTTACACAGATGAAGAGGATGAAGAAGACACACATATGTTATTCTTAGGGAAGTCCTTCCATCAAACTAAGACTAATATACCAGCAAGAACCATATCATATGTTACTCAAGATACAAAGGGTCCTTGGAAGGCACAGGTGGCAGTTCCCTCTACTAGCACATATCAAGAGAAGATAACACTAGAATATTACACATTTGAAGAGGTGGAGAGAACCAACAAGAGAAGGAAGTAAGACTCTGATAGCTTTAGGACTCAAACAGGCTATAGGTTTCATGAGAAAAGATGAAGAAACTATCAAGTCCCTAAAAGAGCAGAATGAGGCTCTGAATAAATTCATCCATAAAATGGTGGGTCCCATTGACCCAAATTTACCAAAGGCCTTAGTATAGGCCGTAATAGAGAATAAAGTTACTCCACACTCGCCAGCAGGTGTAACCCATTCTTTCATTTAGGCAAGTGCTGATTGGAAGAATGATTTTAAACAATGGAGAGAGAAGGTGATTAGGGATATCTTCTAGCCATTCAGGGCTATACTTAAGGAAGCCACCAATTTGGTGGATCTTATGGATGGATATGGAGGATTAGACTCTAAATTGGCCCAACAAAGATCATCTTTGTAGGATCTAAGGATAATCAGGAAGTAGGGCTTATGAATTTTAGTCAAGATATATGAAGGTGAGGAGATGGACAACTTTAGTACTTGGACCAAAAGTATAGAAAAATCCACAAAGGTCCATGAGAAATTTTTGGTGAAGGTGCATCAAAAGAATAAGGAAATTATGGAATGGGTGGAAGAAATAGAGAAATTTTTGATAGGTATTGACTTAGAGTTATACCGATATGATGATAGGAAACTTCTATGCCCAACCAAAGAAGTGATACAACAATTCAAAGGTATTCTGGTAGGATTTGGCACCAAAGAGGGCCAACACCAACATTTATATTTCAAGAAAGATAAGCAAAGGATGTTTGAACATGAAGAAGAGATAAGTTTCTTCGCTTATGAATTGATCATTTTTAGAGAGAAGCAAGAACAACGCCTTTCTAAGGTGAAAAGACAAGAAGTAAACTATGAGTAAGTAGAGGAAATAGTATAGGGATTGTGAGGTGCTCATCCAGAGGTGTTCTCAAACTGTCTATTCAGTCAAGACTTAGCCATTTTTTGAGAGAAGAATTCTTCCATACTTAGCCATTTTTCAAAGGCTATTTTTTTGTCCTTTTGGCCTTCAAAAGTCCAAAATTTTGGGGGTCTAAAATTTTGGTTCCATACTTAGTCAAATTTGCACTTGGCAATTTTCAGGGAAAAGGTCAGGGTACAAATTCTGTACCATTCCAGTGTGAACACTTTTTTGCTTGAAAATGGAACTTCAGATCAGATGGATTCAAAATTGGAGTTCATTTTGCAATTATTAAGGGTCTTCTATCAGTTCCTACCATGAAGAGAACCCTAGATGAAGATTCCAAGGGAGAACTCAGAGATCAAGAAGAAGATTCCAGTTACAAACAATGGAACTCCAGCTCATCTCTTTCTTCTTTATTAACAAGTTTGACCCTCATTTCATGGGAAATATATTTGTAAATGGATCAAGGACCCATGCAAGTAGTTTAGTATCAGTTTTAGAGTAGTTTTCATTAGAAAGCTTTAGTATTAGATTTGTTTTCTTTGTTTTTGGAGTCTCTTAAACCCTAGTTTTGGGTTAAGTGTTTGTAGATCACAACTCTATATATTGTAAGAAAAAAAATGCATTATGGTCAGAATCTTGATGTAATAATGATCTATAATTGGTGCTTCATTCATGGTGTGATACTTTTCTGCTATCTATGTGAAATTAATGAATGTTTGTTTTCTTATTCATTCCTTTCAAAGAGCCAACTGTGTTTATTGTTTCTTGAATATGCAATTATTTAAATTGGAGTTTGATGTTGTTCATTTACCTTGATCTGATGAATGAATGTTTTCAAAAGACCATCTTTGGATTCAACAATAAATCCATCTTGTGTGTGTTCACATCTTGGTGACTTCACGATTTGATAAATTTTGAAAATCTTGCATGCGTAAATACATTTTTCTCCAAATGATTGCATCTATTGGGTATATAATTGCGACGTGGTCTAATTATATCTAGCAAGTTTCTCCAAATCTTTCCATCATTTGAATTTGTAAAGGGGGATTAACAATGGTTTATTTTCGTTAGCATTTCATTTCCAAAAAAAATTACTTTATTCTTGTCACCCAACTCTTTTAATTTTCTTTCATAAATTTGAAGCAATCGGAATCATCTTTAGTTTTAAGTGTAAATTTGCATCCTTAGGAAGTTACATGCATTGATAATTGAAAATATACAAAAACAAGTGTTTAAGTTTTTTTGTAGTTTGACGTCTTGAAAATACCAGAAAAGGCCTCCTTGCAAACATTCACATTTATCTTCAACTGAGTTACCAAGAAGGTTGTACCATGACTATGGAGAACCTTGGGAATAAATTTGTTATTCTTTTAAGAGAGGAAATCGAATCTTGAGATATTAGGAATTTTCTTGTGTAAAAACAACACTCAATAGAAGTGGCACTAGAAGTAAGGCCTATATACTTAAAAGCTAGATAACATCGAATCTTTCTCACCAGAGCAGTTTGAGCGAGTGCTTAGATCATATCCAAAAATAGGCGAGCTCCTTGAACTGACTCATCACTGCAGAGCTCAGAGAAACAAAGGAAATTAAAGAGAGAACTCCTCTCACCATTAAACTGAACCACATAATCCGCTTGGAAAACATTCACATGTTGCTGTCCCGACTGTCCTTGTAGCCATAAACCAAAATCAAAACTTGCAAAATCAGAATTTACAACAGCCTCGTTCAGTGGCTTTCTTTGCTGATGCACAAAGTGTTGGAAAGTTTACTCCTAGAGGAAATATGACTATTTTTGTGTTGTCATCATGGAAACAAAGTCATATTAAGTTTTTGTCAAAGATAACTTATAAGATAAAATGACTAAGTATGGAAACAGGGAAGACAGAGATATACAACGATCAACACATCAGCGCATGTGTTAGACATCAAATCTAAGTATGTGCATTTAGCTATATGTTCTATGTGATGTCTAAATACTAAGTCTAGACAGCATGGTATGGCATGATAGTATGGAGAAGTTATAGACAGATCAGTACACCAGTAGTCTAGAAGACAGAGCATGGAAGCCGACTAGTGTTTTGATCAGCGTGAATTATTTTGTTATGTAACAGCCAAGTGCCTTTGATTATATGTTTTTAATGATGTAATTAGTATTGTTGTAAACATGCTTAAGCTGACTTGCTTGGAAGCATTGTGTATTATGTTTTAGGGCCGACCATAAGTCTTATTTTGGGTCGCGTCTATTCAGGTATGAACATATAAGTATGTAATATAAAGTTATGCTACAAGTGTCGATTAATATGAAAGAGAAAGATATAGAAGAGCAGTATGATGAATTCAGTATGAGAAAAAAGATCTTTATGAGAGTAAGACCATTCACGCATGCACATAACTGATCAGACAATAGTGTCATCACAACAGTTCATTTTTTGATATAGTGTATATCAACTATCAGAAGGTTGTAGCATTCATCTTATTGGGCAGTGAGCCATATACCTTTAACAGGGTTTTGTAAAAGACTCTTAACAGGGTCAGACCTTTAACCAGGTCATTGTACTTTCATTGTAAAGTCTACTTCTAACAGGGCAAAGGAACTTTAACAGGTTCACTATACTAGTACAATATTTGTGGGTACTAATTCCCACCGGGGTTTTCCTCTGATCTAGGTTTCCCCGTAATCATATCATGTGTTATAAGTTCTTATGTTAAGCTTCATTGAATGTATGTTTGATTTATGTTTAAGTTGCTGAAAATTAATAAATAGACAAACACTGATTCACCCCCCCTCTCAGTGTTTCTAACACAAAGATCTCCACTAAACTTCATTGGGAAACTCCATGAATTTCCCAAAAACCCAGAGAATTTTTTCACGCATTTTATATATGAAGAATCAAGGACAATAGAAGAACACATCTGTGCCTTCAAAGAAATTTGTAACTACAAGGATATTTACCACCAATTTGTTTTCTACCGCCTAATCTCATACACTTTGGCGGAGTTTGCATACAACTAGTACTTGAACTTACCACAGGGATCTATCTCTGCATGGACCAAATTTGAAACCAAATTTCTTAACTAGTTTAAGTTGCATGTGGACCCTAATACAACACATCACCAATTCATAAAAAAAAGGAAAGACCCCAAGGATCCCATTTCTATGTTCAATCATCATTTCCACAAGATGCATAAAAAATTGGAAGCTTCTTACAGTATACCAAAGGTAGCCATCACACAAGTTTACCTTAAAGCCCTAGAATCCTTCACTTCAATTTATCTAAGAAGACTTAACCCCGTGGATAGGGACATAATGGAAAAATATGTACAATGAGGCCATAATGGTTACATAACAAATGGACCCACAAGAAGTGAAATTTTGGGCTATGCCTACCACTGGTAACATCGCTGCTCCGCATCAGTTTCCAGCAAGCAATCAATCTTTGGCCACTTACACACCTTTGTTAAAACCAATTCTGGCACAACCATTTGCTGCCCCATCACTATTAATTACCTATCCAGGTTATGAGGCACAAAAGGCAACTTTTTTGTAGCAATGAATAGTTCCCTAGATGAAACTGATGCTTACCTAACCTCTGAGTTGGATTCTGTAAAGAAAACCCTATCCCAACTTACCACTGAGCTCAATAGGATGAAGTCAAATCCCTCCCAAAACCAAATTGAATACCAACATATGCTTTCTGGTCCAAATTCTTACCCCCAAAATCAAAATCAGAGTTTTAATACCTATAAAAATAATAAAAATTCACATGATAAGAAATTTGGGTAGAAAAGGCCCAATAGACCATGGAACACTCAAACCAACAATGGTAGCATACTTGCGGATAATGCTAACACTTATGAGGCTACTGAGGCAAATTTTGTTTGGGCTCTGAATCTACACCAAGACAATGACAAATGTGGAAGAAACCCCTAAAATCAATATCCTCAAAACCCAGAGGAGCCACTCATTCAGTTTAACGTCATGATGTTTGAATCTTATGAGTCTAGAAATGGGGAAAGTTTGGATACCTATACTAGAGAAGAAGAGTTCATGTTCCCATTATAGAATTAGAAAGAGCCTAAATATTCTGAGGTTCATGCCTTTCAAAATGATCATTAGATTCTATATAATTTGAGGAGTTGAAAGGAACATCTGACTAATGACATACCTCCAAGAAAACACCCAACTTTTCTAGATCCATGAGAAAGAAACAACCCTATACCGCCTAGAGGTCTAGGTGCTCCCACATCATCTCCATCAAAAATTTTTTTTGGTTAAAGAAGTCTGGCTTGGTCAAATGATAAATACAGTGCGGTCGAATAATTGAAGAAAATGAAGGCGAACATATCTATGTTTGAAATGCTTCACAGCTTCCCTTCTCAGAGAGAAGCACTCCTAATATCCCTAGACCATTCAAAACAAGGTAAAACAACCAGAAACATGAAGACCCCCACATCCAATGCCAACACTTCAAAAGATTTCCTTGCAATGTTCAAAGACAAGATAGAGGTACCACCATTTCTACTCAGTCTATGAATATTCAAAAAAAATTACACAACTGCCTGATTGATTCTGGAGGTTCATGTTACTTCATGCCCTTATCCATCTGTCAAAATTTGGGGATGGTTCTGCAAACAAGAAATAGAGTGGTGATCCAGCTCGACAAAATAGAAGTTAGGGTAATTGGCATACTTAAGGACATGCACATCCAACTAGTTGCTGACCCAAGGATACAAGAATACATTGACGTGAACATAGTAGATATCCTCGAGACTTATGGGATGTTGCTGAGTCGAGAATGGACCAAATTATTGAGGGGATGGTTCTCCACTGATTTCACCCAATTGTGGCTGCCATGGAAGGGATTGAAAAATCAGATCAAGATCGGTGCTGAGCCTAAGTTAAAGGGAATGATCACAAACTATAATTCTCTAAATGAAGTTTTGTTCACACAGACTGACATAGGTACCTATCAGATGGATGAAATTCTCATGTTCCAAATCAAAAAAGTTGAAGAACAAGATCACAATCCAGTATAAGGACTACAAGAATTCAACATCAATGATGACATGTTTCAAAACTTTATTAGCAACATGATGACAATCCTGCAACACCTAGGGAAGGATGCAGACCCTAAAATCCTCTTTTTTCCAGGGTACTTCCGATTGCACCAAGTAATTCATTCAAAATTATCATGGCCCAATTAACAAGATGCACTGTCGCGAGTGTTAACTCAAATCTCCCTATCGGTCAAAATCCTAGAAAGGCCTGAGATGGAAAAGGAAATACTTGAGGCAAAAAATGAAGGTGACACCATTCCAAAGGAAGAAAACCCCATTAATCTAGACACTCTGACCTAAAGGAAAGATAGTGGGTCAGATTCAGATAACAAGAACCCTACCTTGAATGTATTCAGTGACTAGAGCACTTCAGATGATGATGCATATCCACCGCATAGAAAGCTACAGGAAGACTAGGGAGGTAAAAGTGCTAATCATCAGACCTTGAAGGTATTCAAGGGTTAAGGAAAGAATAGTTAACTTCCTCAGATAGTGATGGGGGAAAGAAGCAGAAACTCAAAACAAGGGGATTCTCAAGAAATGTCCGAACAAGGTCAAACCCTGCAAAATAGTAGCAAATATGGAAATTATGCTTTGATGGGTCCAAGTGTAAACAAGGAGGAGGTGTGGGGATTGAAATAATAAATCCAATAGGTAATTCTTTCTATGCTTCTTATCAGTTACAATTTCTATGCACTAACAATGTTGCAAAATATGAAGCATTGGTTAGTGGACTCCTCCTGGATCATGAGAAGGGAATAAAAGACTTGACAGTAGAAGGAGACTCGCAACTGATTGTCAAACAAATTTGGAGTCAATATTCTTGCAACAATAAGAGACTCTTAGCCCGGGCATGGGACTTGATCAAAGACTTTGATGCATTCAATATCAAATCCATCCCAGAAATAAAAATGTCATCGCCGATGCCCTAGATGTATCTGCCAGTTCATTACACCTGATGGAGAAATCTAAGCTAAATAATTTATCAGTTGAACTCATTGCAGCCCCATCTATCCCAGATAACATTACCAATTTCCAAGTCTTTCAAGATGACCAAGACATCCTTGAAGTCATCATGTGCGCAAGTGTGTTCGAAAAGAAGATTATAGATGAAGGGAAGGAAGAGGTAGAAGAAGTTAGCCCAGAGGTCCCGGATGATCAAGTCGTCATAAACCTGAGGACCAATTCCATACCAAAAGGAATGGTGGAACTAGAAATAACTTTTTATAGTAACGAGACTGCTATGAGAAGACCCGAAAACATACCACCTGATGGTAAAGAATACAAAATATACAACCCTGGCACAAAAGATGAGCCAAGAGAGGTCCACATCTGGAAAGTATGTATCAAATAAGAGGAGACTATGGCCCAAATCCTTAATAAATATAAAGATGTCATAGCCTGGAGTTATGAGGAACTAGAAACATATGAAACCTCGGTCATAGTCCACAATATTTTACTAAAACTAGACATTAAACCATTCCGAAAGCGTCAACGTCCCGTGAACCCTACTATAGAGCCCTTGATACAAAAGGAAGTTCAAAAGCTACTAGATGCAAGGATTATATTCCCAATTCAAAACTCCACATGGGTATAAAATTTGGTACTTGTGAGAAAGAAGAACGGTGAGATCAGATTGTGCGTGGATTTACAAAATCTAAAAAAAGCCTCTGAGAAAGACAAATAACCACTCCCTTCTCTTGATGAAGTAATTCAAGTAGTAAATG
This sequence comes from Thuja plicata, assembly GCA_018584345.1. Lineage (NCBI taxonomy): Eukaryota > Viridiplantae > Streptophyta > Pinopsida > Cupressales > Cupressaceae > Thuja > Thuja plicata. The sequence continues at coordinate 201,073 of MU217649.1, forward strand.
GTTCCCAAATGATATCCTTCCTAGATGGTTATTCATTTTACAATCAAGTAATGGCACAAGAGGAAGATAGGCTAAAGATGACATTCACAACAAAATGGGGGACATTCACCTATCGATGGATGCCCTTCAGTTTAATCAACATCGGGGCTACTTTATAGAGAGAAATGGACACTGATTTCAAGGGGTTAGTTGGAAAGTGTATCATCATCTATATAGATTATTTGAAAGTTTTTTCAAAGAAAAAAACCGATCATATAAGCGATCTAAAAAGAGTCCTTCAAATATGTAGGAAATATAGGATTTCCCTCAATCCCAAGAAATGTGTATTTGGGATCACAAAAGGCAAGTTGGTAGGGCACACAATTTTACAAACAGGAATAGTAATTAACCCTAAAAAGGTCCAAGCCATTCTCAAGATGACACCACCTTACAGCCGCAAGGAGTTGAAATCCTTTTTTGGGAAGATTAATTTTGTGAGGAAGTTCATTAGCATTTTTTTTGAGATATTAAAGCCACTCAATGACATGCTGAAGAAAGATGATAAAATTGAGTGGACTCCCCTAGTGAGAAAGTCATTGGAGGAGATCAAGAATGCAATCACTATGGCTCCCATCCTTGTAAGTCTAGATTACACTATCCCTTTCAAATTATATTCTTTTGCATCTGAACACTCTTGCACAGGCATCCTCACACAGAGGAATAATGGGGAAAATGAGAGATCAATAGCCTTCATGAGTTTCCCCCTTAAGAGTGCCAAAGTTAGGTATCCTAACCTAAACAAACAATCTTTTTCTTTAGTAAAAGAAGTGAATAAATTATGGCACTACATCCTAAGGAGATAAGTCTTCGGGATAGTCCTCGACGTGGTCATGAAATATTTGATGATGCAGAATGAGTTGGGAGAGAACAGGGGAAAGTGGATGGAGATCCTACAAGAATTTGACCTCAAGTTTCAACCAATGAAACTAGTAAGAGTCCAAGGCCTGAAAAAGATGATCTCTAAAGTAGAAGTGGGTCTAATATGCCAAACTCACACCGATAAGGGTGTGATCATAGATATATGGTATAATGATGTAGTCTACTACCTACTACAAAAATGCTGCTCAGAGGGGATGAATAGCTCACAAAGAAGGGATTTGAAAATCAAAAGAAACTCCTACATGCTAAAGAATGGTTAGCTATATAAATGCAATTATGAAGGTCTATACCTGAGATGTCTGGATAGACTCGAAGAGAAATAAGTCCTAGAATATTTTCATGAAAAATATGAGACAAGACACATGCCACCTAAAGGAACTGCCCACCAAATATTAAGAGCAGGATATTCAGAAAACATTGTTCAAAGACACTAGCAAACACGTAAGATCATGCCACATTTTCTAGATAAGTGCAACTCGAGAGAAACACCTTGCAATTCCCTTACAACTAGTATACGAGGTATGTCTATTTGCCTAGTGGGGCTTGGATTTTTTTGGAATGATTAACCCACCTTCCTCTTGAGGTCATAATTTCATCCTAATGGCTACCAATTACTGCACATGTTGGACAGAGGACCAAGCACTAAAGAATTTCACTATGGAAGTGGTAACTAGGTTCTTAGAGGAGCACATCATAACCAGGTTTGGGATGCCATTCTATCTAGTATGTGACAATGCTCCCTCTTTTTCTTCCACCTCTCTCATGCAATGGGACTTTGAAAATAATGTAATCCTCAATTTTTCATCTAATTACTATCCACAAGGCAATGGCATAGTGGAGTCTACAAACAAGAACCGGATGACAATGATTAAACACCTCCTTGATGACAATCCCCAAGATTGGCACACAAAACTAAAATATTCTTTATGGACTTACCGAGAGAGGATTAAGAAAACCTTGGGGAAATCCCCATACCAATTGGTCTATGTTCTGCAACTGGTCTGCCCTATGAACTTGAAAATCCCAATCTTGATATTTATGGACCAATATGTGGTAGGTGAAGATCGAGTGCAGGTTCCACTCATGAACCTCCTCAACTTGGAGGAGAAAATAAATTAACCCCTGGATCACGTGTTAAAGCACCAGGCCATTGTTAAGTGGTACTTTGATAAGAGAGATACCATTAAAGCTTTCAGGATCTTTGACCTTGTCCTCATGTGGGACAAGGCAAAAGAAAAGCCGGGCAGCCACACCAAATTAAAAAAATTGTGGATGGGCCCCTATAAGATATTAGAGATCTTGGGGGAAAAAAATTTCAGGATCAGTGCCTTAGATGGAGAGTTAATCACATTTATAGTCAATGGGAAATTACTCAAACACTATTTCAGATCCTAAGTGGGACTTCCCTTTGTCCCTTGTATCATAGTTTTGTTTTCCCTTTTTTCTTTCTTTCTTTCTTTTGTTTTCCCATTGTTAGTCTGTTCCTTCCATCCGTGGTTGTTCCCCTCCTTTTGTCGGGTTTCATTTCTTCCTTTTTCTTTGGTTCAGTGTGTCTTAGACTAATTATAAGTGGTCCTTAGATTGGAGTAGAGGTATTTCTTGGTCAAATTATCCAAATAAACATACATCACAAAGAACGTTCCCAAAATCATAAGTGGCGATATCTTCCATTGACAATCAGAAAGATGTTTGATGCTCCGTCATCCCAATCACAAAGGAAACTAAGACATGGAACCCAAGAGAATTTTTTTATTGAGTGTTAGTCAGTTGAGACTAGCACTATCATGTTGATTTGGGTACCCACCGAGCCCAGAACCTAAGTCTAGTGAGTGCAAAAGCAGGAGGAAAAGGAGAATAAATAAAGATAAAAGAAATAAGTGAACCAACCAAGAAAAATGACCCCAAAAGGTGGTTACAATCATAAAATTATGTTAGCATAGCCTAATAATTTCTTAGGTTACTCAAAGAAGACAATATGTACTTGAATATAGAACTACAAAAATCAAGGGTCATGATATGGCTCACGTAAGAAAATAAGAAATTGTTTCAAAGGAAAGAAGAAATCTCCTACATAGCTCCAACCCTAGTAAACCAAATAGACAAGGGTGAATCTAAAAAAATCTATTGGGGCTATGGATTCCTGGACAATAGTAGAGAAAGGTTAGATTAGGGACCCAAGGAATTTTTTTTCCTGTTTATGGACACCTGACTGGCAGATAAGCTCTTTCTAGGAATCTCTGGTCTACATGGTGAAGGTTGGGAACAAATGACAAATGTTTTGGTCACCAAAATCAAAGGTTAGGAAATGAACACACATGAACACACATTGGGAGACAATAAAAAAAACTTAAAACTGGGAAATCATTAAAAGATAGTCAACACGAGCAGCTCTTGGTTTTTGTCTCACTACAAAGTTACAATCCAGAAGGGTTTTGATGATGAAGAAATGCCTCAGTCATTCTTCCTTTTGTCAGGGATATTGTTTTTGGGTCCACAACACACACCCCATTTTTTGGTCCTCTTACCAATGGGGCCCCCCATATTTTTCATTTTTTGGTTGGTCCCTTTCCCTGTTCATTGAACTCTGATTTGGAGGGGCCTATTGAGAAAGCAAGGTTACTTTTTGGCCTTTCACACTTTTGGTGTTTTGGACATCAGGAGGTCCTCTAACCTACGAAATACCAAAACACCGAAAATGAAAAAGGATGAGCCCACACCTTTTGGTGTTTTAGTTGCCAAAATGGGGGAGGTCACCGGACTTCAGAGTTTCAGCCTCTGAAACCCCAAAGTGAGTGACATCACCCCACAGGCTATAAAAGAAGCCTGAGCATCTTTTTTCTCACTTGTGTTTTTTCCCTCTTGAATTTTGTGAGCACTTTGCACATCCATTGCTTTCTTACTCTCCTCCTCATTGTTCATTGTGCCATGTTGATCCTCCTTGCGATCAACAACTGTTGTTGTCTTCCCCTTTCCTCTCACCTTTGCAGGTAGGGTTTCTTTGTCTATTCCCTTCCCTTCTTACTTTCACATTTTAGTTTTTTTTTAATTTTTTTGTTTGTCTACTTGGCCATTGTTTTTGGCTACTTGTTCTCCCTCCTAGGTCTCTAGGGTTTGCACCCTTGGACCTCTAGTCGGTTCGTGACCTCTATTTTTTTTTCTTTTGTGTTTTGTTTTGGGGTTAGATTTTATTTCTGTTTCACAGCCAAGTTGTAAGTTTCAGCCTCTGAAAGGCCAAAAAAAGATCCCCCTTCACTAGAAATAGAATTTCACTAAGTGTGGGATCACACTTTAGGAATTTTGGATTTTCCCGCATACGGATACCACCAAAAAATAAAAAATTTGAAACACTGAAGACAAGGTCGCCCCCTCCCTAAAATTTTGGCATTTTTCACTCCAAAATTTTCTTCGGACCTTCGCACACTGAAAGGATGATATCCATTTAATTAACCCCCCAATTTTATCAGATTTTAGGCTTTCGCACCCCAAATTTACCCATGGTTTTCACACTTTGCAAGTCCAAAAATTCTTGCTTCTCTAGAACCTCATCCACCAATTTTTGGCCTTTCGCACCCCGATCTTGTCTTCAGAGTCCAAAAGTCTGAAAGGATGAAAAGTGTTATGAAGTTTCATTTCTGGCTACTTAAGAGCTATCTACTTCTGGATTTCTTAGTTTCAGTCTCTGTTTCTTTTATACTTTAGTAGTTTCTTCAATAAGATACTGATATTTGCATGTGTTCCTTGCAGGAATGCCTGAAAAAAAAATAACATCACAAATGAAGTACTTGTTTAGAGGATATCATCCCCCTTTCAAGATCGAGAATCAACACCAAGAAATCATAGATATAGACATAGGGAACGTGGGCTGGAATGAATTCTTGGTGAGGTGTTCCCAACCAGCAGGGAGAGCCCAAGATTGCACCTCCCTAGTCTTTTCAAGCCTGGTCAACACAACAACACACTCAATGTTAGTCCTATCCTCTAAGATCATCATGACATTGGCCAACCATTAGACACTAGTGGAGAGGGTGGTTAAAAACTTAGAAGGATAGGTGGTTCTTGATCTCAAGCCAGACAACATTGAAGATGTCTTCCATCTTTAGAAAGGTGTTGATAAGTTCTATGACTTCTTTGTAGAGAAGGGATTGAGGTGGTTCAAAAACAAGACCCAAGAGGCTTATGAAATTCCAAATCAAGACTACCTCCTGTAGCCTATCCCGAAGAATAAGATGGATAAAACAGACCTAAGGAGAGGGTACTTGAAGGATGACATCCAAGTGGAAGTCACAATGATAAGCCAGGTATATGGACTACCTCAGTCCATCCAACTCAAGTAATTGATGATCCTGCTAATAGAAAATATAAAGGGACACAATGCTAGATTTGATTGGGCCACCATCCTGAGCAACAAGTTGGATGAGAAACTGACTATTGTAAAGCACAATCACAAGTTTTACATGAATTCATACATGGTGTACCTACTAGCCACCCAAGAAAACTATCCAGGGATTATAAAATGGGGAGCCTTTGGTTAGAAAAATTCATGGCCCTTCACCATCTATCCATAGTTTATAAGAAGCACTAAAATTCCTGAGGAGAGCCCAAATTACTGAATAGTGAATATGCATTCATCTTTGCAACCATTAGATCCATAAAAGGTGACTACACAAAGAGATTATCAGAGGAAGCTACTTCTAGAAAAAGGGCCATAGGGTCATATTATATATAATCCAAAACTTTCACATACATCAGAGTGGTGGGATCTACCCTGAGTCCCAAGAAATTACCCAGGTACCCTTTTGATTGGGTAATCACTCTAGAAATAGCCAGGCAGCTCGCAGATGCCTATAAACATATCAAGCATAAGAAGAATCATTGCTGGGATTTTCCCATTTCCATAGGCCCCTACACTCTCTAAGATATGAAAATTTGCAAGTCATTGGCCTTTGAGTGAGACAACTGCCCACTCCAAACATATGCACATATCTGGGCCAGATTTGACCCCATAGGTACAAACACTCATATCATTGGCAAATTCTACCTCCCCAAGCCACATTTTAAAGATTATTAGATGAATTGTGTGGATGACTATGAGGTAAGAATCAAAGATTACTGCATGATGTCCCTCACATTAGCACAAGTGGCCCTAGAGGTCGATATTTACCCCAAGGTTTGGAACAAAGATTCAGATGATGTGCTAGAGCCATTCTATAATTATGAAAAAATATACAATAGACCTATCTTGAATGCGGAAAAAGACAAGGAAGAGAATGCCATCATTGAATTCAAAGAAAGACATGTAGTCAAAGAAACTATGGCCTGGATCAACAAGCCTTATCGAATGGATCCTATTCCCTAAAAAACACAACTAGATCCAACCAAGAAGGTGGACAAGAAACAAGGAGAGAAGCCCACAGTGCCCCAATTTAAGAAGCCCCCACCCCAAAAAATAGGAACAGTATATGGCCATGAGTGTGTAGTGGAATATGGTTCTAACCCTAGGTACAAGACACAAAAGACCAAGATGACAGGGAAAATAGATCATCCTTTTGATCCATCATAGGCCACAAAAGGAAAATTACCTACCACTTCTATCCTGTCTCCTACTAAAATTGGAGAAAGAAAGAATGTTTACAATAGAAAGAGAGCTTCTGCCTCTCCCCAATTAGAGACTCTACAAGAGGAACTAGAACTGGATGATGTGCCCTCACTCAAAAGGAAAGATCTTGGGAAACCTCTCTAAGGAAAAAGGAGACCACAAAAAAGTAGATAGAGGCTCAAAAGGAGCATGACAATCCTTAGGATACTCTTGGCTCAGATGAATTCCTCATCTTAGATTTCGAGGGCCTAGAAGGTTTTGCAGAGCCAAGACAAGATGCACCCAACTCCATGACATGGATTAACATAGAGACATAAGTGCCCATCAACCCTCAATCTATCTTCACTCTACCTTAATCCCAATTCACATAGTCCACCCTAAACATTCCTCTCACATGATTGGATTATAGCACCAATCAAAGGGCAGAAACTTAGGATACTAATGCTGCCCAAAATATATAATGGGACAATACTACAGGGGAAAGTGCAGCACCAAATCCAACACCTTACATTCCTACTCCACCACCCTCTCTCCCAACTCCCACACCAACTCTACCCCCTTCCATTTCCAATCCCCCACATGCAGTTCAAGTTCCAACTCCACCACCATCTATTCCTCTACCTTCCTCTAGACTGACTCCCCAAGTGTCGGTAAGTACATAAGCTACACCTCCTCTTAAAATCACACTGGAATTTATGAAATGTCTTAATATAGAGATATCAATCATTTATTGAGAGGATTAAGACAAAGATAAAGATGAACAAGATGCTACAAGGGAAGAAGAGAAGGGAGAGGAAGAGAAGGGAGAGGAAGATAGAGAGAGAGGAAGGAGAATTAAATGAATAGGAGAGGGGAGAAGAGGGTGAACAGGAAGAAGAGTTGGATAAAGAGGAGAGGGTGACACATAGTCGAAAAAGTTTTTCTTCAGTCCTTCACATTTCCTTGTATGAGCCAGTTATCACCTTTAGTAAACTCACTTGGTTTACTAAAGAGATTCAACTTCGAAAAACAAAATTACATAGATGAAGAGGATGAAGAAGACACATATATTTCATTCTAAGGGAAAACCTTCCATCAAGTAGAGAATAATATACTAGCAAGAACCATATCATACATTACTCAAGATAATGAGGGTCACTGAAAGGCATAGGTAGCAATTCCCTCTACCAACACATCTCAAGGGAAGATAACCCCAGAAGATTATACATTTGAAGAGGTGGATCTAGGAGAACCAACAAGAGAAGGAAGTAAGACTCTGGCATCTTTAGGACTCAAACATGCTCTAGGTTTCATGAGAAAAGATGAAGAAACTATCAAGTTCCTAACAGAGAAGAATGAGGATCAAAAGAAATTTATCCATAAAATGGTGGGTCTCATTGACCCAAATTTTTTAGAGGCCTCATTACAGGCCATACTAGAGAAGAAAGTTACTCCAGAATTTCCAGTAGGTGTAACCCATTCTTTCATTCAAGCAAGTGTTGATTCGAAGAATGATTTTGAACAATAGGGAGAGAAGGTGATTAGGGATATATTTTGGCCATTTAGGGTTATAGTTAAGGAAGCCACAAATTTGGTGGATCTTATGGAAGTAGATGGAGGATTAGACTCTTAATTGGTCCAATGGTGACCAGCTCTGTAGGATCTAAGGATAATCATGAAGAAACACTTTTGAGTTTTGGTCAAGATATATGAAGGTGAGGAGATAGACAAATTTAGTACCTGCACCAAAAGTATAGAAAAATATACAAAGGTCCATGAGAAATGTTCGGGGAAGGTGCATCAAAATCATAAGGAAATTATGGAATGGGTGGAAGAAATAGATAAATTTTTCACAAGTATTGACTTAGAGTTATACCGAGATGAGGATAGACATTTTCTATGCCCGACCAAAGAAATGATACAACAATTATAGGTACCAAAGAGGGCCTACACCAACTTTTCTATTTCAAGGAAGATATGCAAAGGATGTTTAAATGCGAAGAAGAGATCAATTTCTTCACTTCTAAATTGACCATTTTCAGAGAGAAGCAAGAACGACACCTTGATAAGGTGAAAATACAAGAAGTAAACTATGAGGAAGTAAAAGAAATAGTACATAGATTGCGAGCTGCTCATCCGGAGGTGTTCGCAAACTGACTATTTCCAGAGTTAGCCATTTTTTGAGAGAAGAATTCTTCCATACTTAGCCATCTTTCAAAGGCTATTTTTTCAGCCTTTCAGCCTCTGAAAGTCCAAGATTTTGGGGGTCCTAAATTTTAGTTCCATACTTAGTCAATTTTTCACTTGAAAATTTTCAGGGAAAAGGCTAGGGTTCAAACTCTGGGCCATTCCAGCAGGAACACTTTTTTTGCATGAAAATGGATTTTTAGATCAGATGGATGCACAAATGGAGTTCATTTTGTAATGATTAATGGTCTTCTATCAATTCCCACCATGAAGAGAACCCCAACTGAAGATTCCAAGGGAGAACTCAAAGATCAAGAAGAAGACTCCAGTTACAAACAATGGAACTTTAGATCGTCTCTTTCTTCTTTATTAACGAGTTTGACCCTAATTTCATGGGAAATATATTTGTAAATGGATCAAGGATCCATGCAAGTAGTTTAGTACTAGTTTAAGAGTAGTTTTCTTTAGAAAGCTTTAGTTTTTGATTTTTTTTCTTTGTTTTTGGATTCTCTGAAACCCTAGTTTTGGGTTAAGAGTTTTTAGATCACAACTCTATATATTGTAAGAAAAACAATGTATTATGGTCAGATTCTTGATGCAATAAAGATATAAAATTTGTGCTTCATTCGTGGTGTGATGCTTTTCTTCTATCTATGCAAAATTAATGAATGTTTATTTTCTTATTTATTCCTTTCAAAGAGCCAACTGTGTTTATTATTTCTCGAATCTATGATTCTTTAAATTGGAGTTTGTTGTTGTTCATCTACCTTGCTGTGGAAAATGTATGGGAAAGATCCTCTTTGGGTTCAATGATAAATCCATCTTGTGTGTGTACACATCTTGGTGATTTCACAATTTGATAGATTTTGAAAATCTTGCATGCGTAAATACATTTTCTCTCCAAACAATTGCATCTATTGGGTATACAATTGCGACGTGGTCTAATTTATATCTAGTGGGTTTCTCCAAAGCTTTCCATCATTCAAATTTGCAAAGGGGGATTAACAATGGTTTATGTCCATTAGGATTTCATTTCCAACAAAATTTAATTTATTCTTGTCACCCAACTCTTTTTATTTTCTATCATAAATTTGAAGCAATCAGAATCATCTTTAGTTTTAAGCATAGATTTGTGTCCTTAGTAAGTTAGGTGCATCGATAATTGAAAAAATACAAAAACAAGTGTTTAAGTTATTTTTCAGTTTGACGTCTTGAAAATACCAGAAAAGGCCTCCTTGTCATCATTCACATTTATCTTCATCTGAGTTACCAATTAGGTTGTACCATGACCATGGAGAACCTTGGGAATAACTTCGTTATTCTTTCAAGAGAGAAAATCAAATCTCGAGATCCTAACAATTGGATTGTGTAAAAACAACGCTCAACAATAATATTCAGAAATGTAACATGATATAGACACATGATAATTTTTGTTACAATAATTTGCAAGATAGGGCCACAAACTATCCTTCTAGAACTAAACTTCTCAAACTGATGAACACCCCAAAAACCTAATTCATCCCTACTTATGTAGCACCAATAATCTCCATAGAATATCATGAAAGTCAAACTTTCTGATTTCAACACCTAGGGTATAAATTAATTCCTAAGAGATCCATCTCTCTTTCATTATGTATTTAAATAAAACACACTACCCAACAATATATGTCATTGGGGAGTCAGGCATAAGCCTAAAATCACATACTGTCATTGTAAAATAGAGGTCTGACTTGTTGATAATGTACAAAGTCAAGTATTCAAGGGGGAAATTGAAACCTATGAACCACTTTAAAAGTTGGGAAAAGAGGCCAAACTGTCAAAAATGCATGATGATGGGTCATTAGAGGGAAACTACAACCTTTGAACAATTTCAAAAGTTGGGAAGAGAGTCTAACTTGCCGACAATGCATGATATCAGGTAGTCAGAGGGAAAAGTAAGAACCTAAACTTTTATACTTGGTTTTAGATCATTGCCAAGAAAGTAATTGGAATAATTTGTGCTCAAACAAAAGACATAAAAAAATCAAACTTGCTAAAAAAATACTAACCCTGCCCAAATTATCCCTTGTTGAAAAACTAGATAATATTTTCAGGTGATACAAGACTGCTCTTACACCCTAGATGCTCTTGCATCAGAGTTAGGGTGAAAAATTATACTAGTTTTAAATTGAGTACTTATAGAGCTTATTATAATTCTCCATTCTATTACCCATGTTAATAATGTTGATACAAAAAAACTAATTTCAACCAAGATACTTTAGATGATGATTATTTTTATTCACATACAAATTATTTTGTGGGAATGATACATTTGAAAGATACATCTTCTTCTCAATATGGTGCTCCATTTATCACATTTTTCATAAGGTAATCCACCATATCAATCATTATGGTATATAATATGTGAAAATTAATATAGAAGATAAAATCATGCTATTATATCAATATAAAATATGCACTAAGTATTCTTAATTCGTAAACATTTGAATCCAAATTAATATGCTCAATTAGGATTATCATTTAAGATGACTAACATGATATTGATTTACATTGTTGGGTATATTAATTCCTAAATTTTGATCTAAAAAAGTATAGATATTATGACATGTTATTCCTTATATTGATATTAATTGGTAGATCTTGGAACGATTGGAAGTTGTATCTTTGATTATGTATCAAATTGTTTTCATGAAAGTTTTAATATTTATACAAAAATCATATGAGAATCTTGTAAAATTGAATCATTTTACTTTATAAATTTTTGTTCCTACTCCCAAATAACCTCCATATGAAAGTGAGAAGTCTTTTCTTGATATGTATTAAAGATAATTAGTAATATAAAATAAAGAGAACTAAAAAAACATACAATTTTCTCTTATTTTGAGTATGTTGTAGATGCTACTCATTACATACCCTTTTTATTATTTTGTAAATGTTTGATGGGGCACTCATACCAAGAAGAGTATAAAAAGAATTAAAGAATTATATATTATTTTAAATGAATTATTATACTTTAAGGAGTTTCTAAATATTTATTTTCTATGTTAGCTAGTAGTGTTCACATACTTTGAAATGTATGCTCATGTTATTTATGATGCACATGAAAGTGGGGCCATATTGTGATGATGAAAGATATCATAATTTAGGAGGTGGAGAAAATTATCCTTTCTTGTCCATTTATAACCTTTCATAACCTTTTTCATGATTAAATTAATATGATTATATAATAAATTATATTTAGTATTAGTTGATATTAATGTATGAATACATATTTTCCCCTTTTATTTATAAAGGTTTTTCAATGTTGGTGATTATGTAAGAAGAAATGTTTTGTGAAAATTGGATAATAAGATTAATCAAGAAAGGACTTTATAAAGGATTCAAAATATTACATCTCTAGAAGATTTATAAAGCTACTACCTAGAAAATAACTACTCTATAGCATTTGTAGAACCCCTAAAATTTATGATAGAAAAATTTACTACATCAAAAATATAGAGGAATACACCTTCTTTCTTACCGAAGTTGGATGTGACTAGTAATCCTACTCAAAAGATAATAAATGAGCACTCATACTCAATACTCAATAATTAATTCCTCAAAAGTTAAATTATTTTATTTAATACAACTTAAACTTTATTTATGGATTTCTATAACATTTTGAAACATTGATGCATGGGACCATGATGCTATAATGTAGGAATTGGACCATAGTATAAGTATCTTTCCTAATGTTAAAGTGATGAAGATTATGATAAATCTTGATGCATGAACTATTTTGAATCTATTTTTTTACCCATGTATATAATTTTATTTCTTTGAAAATAATTCTTGCACTTTTTTAATGGTCCTATGAGTTGAAGAATGTATCCACTATCAAGATATCCACTCAACTAATAACTTAGATTGTATGGTAGAGATAAGTAGGTTAGTTATTCATAATACTTATGTATAAGTAGTTGTGTTCATCATTTATAACTTGAAGATTTAATTTTTGAATTGTTTTTTTATAGTAAATGAAGGAAATAACTGGTGCTAACCTTGTAGAAAAAATAAATTGAAGGAAAATTCAACAAGCCATTAACACATAATTAATAACTAATTAATAGTAAGCAACCAATAATATAAAAATTTAGAATAAAAATTCTTATCAACATTTAACAATAAAAAACTAATAAATAGCTAACTAGTGGCTAAGAAAGCTTCCCATTCCAATCATAATTAAGGAATTTAAATAGGTCCTTGTAATTCCCCTCTATTTTAGCATCTTTTCTAAGGAATTTATTTTGTTTCAAACATGGTGTAGTGTAAGAGCTATGCATGACTCTTAGGATGAAGTAGGAGATGCTCACCATTTTCTTATCCATATCTAGAAATTTCTTCTTTAGGGCCTTTAAGTCTGTAGCTGTGGCCTAACAATTTGTACAAGTGTTAGTTTCCCCAACATGTTGGGTGTCTTCTTATTCTAATATGAAATCTTAAGTCAAGTATAAAGGATCTATCTTTACACTATCCAAGAGGTGCATACACTTGTTACTAGTAGAATTCCCCAAGTTACATCATAAGAACCTCAAAACTATCCCCACCATCCTCCTCCTCTAACTCTTTATCATAGTCCACCAACTCTTTCGCTTTTCATTTTTCCAATGAGTAGAAAATCAATTTGTTGGACCTCCTAGGGTTCAAACCACTGACATTATTGTCCTTATCACCATGATTGATGCAATAAAGGATGGAGAAACCTCAAGAGATCAGTCCAATCCTTGCAGCCAACACAAGACAATAGAAATAACAAGAATGACAAGCCAAAAATGAGAGGCCAACCTTTGATTATGATCGGTGAATAAATTACAATAGATCTACAACATGCAGTCTCACATGGCAAACATACATGCCTGATTAGATAGAAATATTCTACAAACCCTAGCCAAGCTGCACTAGATAATCTTATGAAAAATCTCTTATCCCATAGGAACAAGTCCATAAGCTTAAATAAAAATTACAATCATTGGTCGGCCTAGTAAAGATCATATTTTCCAAGATAAGAAAATGTGTTACAAAAATTAGGTTAGGACCCAAAAAAATAGGATCAACCTCCAATGCAAATAATAAGAGATGTGATGAAACAAACAAGTCAGCCTCAAATGTGACACTAAGCTGGCACGAATGCACTCAAAAAACCAACTGGAAGATTGGGAAAAAGATTAGAAAACCAACCACTAATCAGTAACATGAATAATAGTATAGTCTCACAAAGAAATTTCAATAACTCTCGCATGAAAAAATCAAATGAGGTGCGATCATAGAAAATGACCCAAAATGAAGCCATGAACACAACCATAATTACAATAAAAAAGAACAAGTACAGATATATTACCAATAGAAACACCAGACTGAAAGAAAATAGACTAACAACTGAAAGAATTTTTTTTTGGGTTGACACAAGATTTCTTAGATCCCAAGATGCTCTTGCATCAGACACTCAAGGTAATTGAAAAGTGCGTCCCTCACTTTGCTAGGACCAAAGGAAAACCAAATAGGTCAACCTCATCCTGAGAAATCTATGATGAATCGTCAACTGGTCTATCCTTCCACTTGAATAGATATTCCATATACAATTCTTACCTCTTGTACTTTGACCAACTCTACTATCCAAAATCCTCTCTATCTACTCCATCTTCTTCTTAAGATACTATTTTCCAACATCTGATCCTCCACTTCTACTACAATATAATTCATGATACTTATACAAATCAGAAACATTGAAAATGGTGATATATCCATATCTTAAGGTAATTACACTTCATATACATTCCCTAAAAAATATCTCCTCAATATCTTACAAGGAACAAACTTCTTCATCTTCAACTTATTATAAGTTCCAACTAGAAATATACCCTTATGCAAATACACCATAACTTCATCCTCCACTTTAAATTCCTTATGTCTCCTCTTCATGTCATTTCTCCTTTTATAAACTTGATTCATTTCCTCAAAATTATTTCTCACTCCTTCATGCAATGACTTCATAATCTTAGCAAACTCCTTACCTTAAACACTCTTCTTAACTTCATGACTGATATCCCTTAATTCTTCTATTCCCTTAGGATTATCGTAAGAAAAATCAGCTTGAGGTAAAACCAAATCCCAATTTCTAGGCTTATCTCCAACCAAACATCTAAACAAGTTCCCTAAAATCATGTTCATTTTTTTTTGTCCATCAGTTTGTGGATGAAAAGTAGAACTAAAATTTAAATAATCTTTCAGCTTCTTCCAAAGTGTCCTCTAAAAATAACCAAAAAATCTACTATCCCTGTCTGATACAATGCTCTTAGGTGATCCATTTAATCTCACAATCTCCTTGAAAAATAAATCAGCTACATGCATTGTGTTGGTAGTCTTCTTACAAGGAATGAAATGTGAAATCTTAGAAAATATATCTAGAACCCCAAAAATTGAGTCATAGCCTTTCTATGTTCTAGGCAATCCAAGCACAAAAACCATACTAATCTCCTCCCAAGGTATGACTAGTACTGTCAAAGGTGTATACAACCCCACATTCTAACTACTCCCTTTTCAAACTTGACATACCTTACAACTCTCTACAAAATTCCTCACATCCTTCTGAACTTATGGCCAAAAGTAATTCTCACTCACCAAAGCTAATGTCTTATCAATGCCAAAATGTCTTGCTAAAACTCCATTATGTTTCTTATTAATTAGATTCTCTCTTATGGAAGTCCTAGGTATACATAAATATGCCTTTAAAAAACATTATATCCTAAATGAAATAATCTAACCACTTACTTCTGTCTACAACTCTAGGTTCTTTACACACCTTCCAAGATTCAACAAAGTCTAGATCTTCTTCATACAAGGTCTTCAATTAATCAAAATCTAGTACTGCAATCTTCATCTCAGTCAACAAAGTCATTCTTCTAATCAAAGCATCAACAACTTTATTTTCCACACCATTCTTATGTTTCAATGCAAATGTGTAACTGTGCATAAAGTCAACCCATCTCATATCTCTCTGATTTAACTTACCTTGGATACCAAAATACTTCAATGCTTGATGATCAGTATACAATACAAACTCCCTAGGTAACAAGTAATGTCTCCACTTCTTCAAAGCCTAAATTAAAACATAGAATTCTTGATCACACAATGAATACCTTTTCTGAGAATCATTCAACTTATCACTAAAATAAGCAACAAGTCTCCCTTCTTGAGTCAAAATAGTTCCAATTGCATTTCCACTAGCATCATAGTCTACTTGAAATACCTTGTTGAAATTAGGTAAATCTAATATTAGTTTTTTAGTCACCTTCTACTTAAAAAACTCAAAACTTCTTTGTACTCCATGTGTCCATTTGAACTCCTTTTTATCACCTCTCATAGCTTCAGTCATCGGTCCACATATTGAACTAAAGTGTCTAATGAACTTCTTATAGAAGATAGCTAACCCATGAAATGATCTTACTTCTCCAACACTCTCAGGTGTAGTCCACTCAAGAATGGATTTCACTTTCTCATGATCCATACTCAATCCCTCAACAACATTAAAATCCCAAGTATACTAACTCCACTTTAATGAAAGTAAATTTCTTGATGTTTATCAATAATTTCTCTTCTCTCAACCTCTACAATACTTGTCTAACATGAATCATGTGTTCCTTTTTTCTCTTACTAAAAATCAAGATATCATCCAAAAAAACAATGACATAGTTACCCAAGAATCTCTTCAGAACTTCATTCATTAGCCTCATAAAAGTACTAGGTGAGTTATAAAATCCAAAAGCCATTACCGATCACTCATACAATCCCTAATTTTTCTTAAATGCAGTCTTCCACTCATCACCTTATTTGATTCTAATATGATGATAGCCACTCTTAAAGTCAATCTTGGTGAAATACTTAGCTCCACTCAAAAAATCCATCCTTGTCAAAGTAAACTGATACTTATTATAATTTGATTGATGGCTCTTGAATTAGTACACATCCTCCATTGTACATCTTTCTTAGGTGTCAATACAATAGGTACTAAACATGGACTCAAACTTTCTCCCATCAACCCTTTCTGCAACAAATCTTGCACTTTCCTATTGAGTTCTTCATTCTCTGTTGGTGTCATCCTATATTCTTTTTTTTTTGGTAAATTATCTCCTAGTATAAAATCCATGCAATGATTAATACTTCTTACTGGTGGAAATCCATCAGGTACATTATCAGATATGATGTCAGTATACTCACTCAACAATCCAAAAATTTCCTTAGGATGTTCTTCTACCAAAACATTCTTCTTATACTCCTTAGGTACTAAATAAAAATACACATTATTATGCTTCATTCCATCCAAAAACTTCCTATCACCCACTAAATAGATTCTTGCATTGGTACACACTTCACTCTTAAGAGGTTCCTCTAAATGTAATAGATTTTGTTTCATCCCATTAGCAACAATAGTATAAACATTCCTTCTACCATCATCTATGGCTTTCCTATAATACTACCATGGTATACCCAACAATACATGACACACATCAATAGACATAATATCACACAAAACTTCATCATAATACTTCCCAATCTTGAATTTAACTAGGCATTGTTCACTTACCAGTACTTTATGTTGATCGTGAATCCATGCAATCTGATTTGGCTTAGGATGCTTCATCCTCTACAACTTCAGTTTGTAAACTAACTCCTCTGAAGAAAGATTATTAGAACTTTCATTGTCTATGACAACACTAAACACCTTGTTCTACACCTTACTTGTTGTTCTGAACAAATTCTTCATATGTATAGACTCCTTCTCTTATTCTCCATGATATAGGATCCTCCTATTCATCAGGGTTGCACATTCTTCTGCTTGATTGTTTTTCACTGGATTAGTGGACTCTTCATTAGAAAATGTTGTTCTCCTATTGCCCTCTGCTTTATTCTCCAAGTTACCTTGTTTGTATTCAAAGGATCTATGCCCTGCTTCACCACATTCGAAACAAGTACCACTAAAATTCTTTCTTTCACCACTTCCTTTCCCTTCATTCTAATAGGAACTCCTATCATTCCTCCTATATTGACCGATGTACTTAACTTTAGGATCACATTTACTCTCATCTACAGTAGATCTACCTCTACGTCTTTTAAATCTTCCACCTTTTCCTCTTCATCTTTTCTCATGCCTTTTGTTCAGCTTCTCTTCAGCCTTCAAGGTCCACTTATAAACCTTTTCCACACTCCTAATATGTACTAGACTGACTTCATCTTGTATGGACATCCTCAAATAATTAAGGTAGTGAGAAACTTGTTCAACTTCATCATCTACATGACTATATCTGATATTGAACATGTAAAACTCCCCAGTTTAACCCTTAACATTTAGATCTCTGTTCTTCAAGTTATGTAGCTTTCTAAAGAAACTTACTTGATAACCCTTAACCAAAAACTTAGCTTTTAATTTGGTCACCATCCTATCCCATGATTTGATCTTATCTTTACCTTTTCTCTGTCGATCTTTTTTCAAATGTTCACACCGTAGGATGCATGTCCTTTCAACTTGGTACACGAATACTTCACATTCTTTTCTTCATTAGTACCTTCAATCTTGAAATAATTATCCATCTCTATGATCCAATCTATCAACTCATCAACATCTAGGCTACCATGATAATCACATGGTTTTAAATGGGGTCTCTGAT
The DNA here is from genome assembly GCA_018584345.1 of Thuja plicata. Taxonomy (NCBI): domain Eukaryota; kingdom Viridiplantae; phylum Streptophyta; class Pinopsida; order Cupressales; family Cupressaceae; genus Thuja; species Thuja plicata. Next base: position 219,454 of record MU217649.1, read on the forward strand.
CAATATTAGTTGATTCCCTAATGAATCTTTCCTCTCCATGATTCAACTCAGGTTGTGCTTCTTGGTTATCTTCTACTTCATTATGATTCTGTTCATCTCCTTTTTCATCACTTGCATATTATATATGTTGTCCTCTCCTCTGGTCTATCTCTACTACTAATCTTGTAGATATTTTCCTCAACAAATCCAAAATAGTTGGATCTACATGTCATGCTCCTCCTCTAGCATTTCTCTTGACCATGTTCATGATCCACAATCATTGTAGGTCAGATCCTTTCAATGCCCACCCCACAAGAAAAACCTAAGTATTGAAAGCCTTGCTCTGATACTACTTGATGTAGTCAAGGATGGAGAAACCTCAAGAGATTAGTTCGATCCTTGCAGCCAACACAAGACAACATAAATAACAAGAATGAAAAACAAACAATGAGAAAATGAGAGACCAACCTTCGATTATGATCAGTAAATAAATTATAATAGATTTGCAACATGCAGTCTCACATGCCATAATACATGCCTAATTAGATCATAAATCTCTTACAAACCCTAGCAAAGCTACACTAGATAATCTTATGAAAACTCTCTTATCCTATAGGAACAATTCTATAAGATTAAATAGAAATTACAATCATCAATCGGCCTAGTAAAGATCAGATTTCCCAAGAATAAGAAAACATGTTACAATAATTAGGTTAGGAACCAAAACAAATAGATCAACCTCCAATGAAAATAATAACAGGTGGGATCAAAAAAATAAGTCAGCCTCAAATGTAACATTGAGTTGGCATGACCGCGCTCGAAAAACCAACTGGAAGATTAGGAAAAAGATCAGAAACCCAACCATTGATCGGTAACATGAAGAATAATATAGTCTTGTAAATAAAATGGAATGACTCTTGCATGATGAAACCAAATGAGGCGTGATCATAGAAAATGACCCAATATGAAGCCACGAACACATAGCCACATTCACAATGGAAAAGAACAAGTATAGGTCTATCGCGAACAAAATTATCAGGTTGAAAGAAAACATACCAAAAACTAAAATAAATTTTTTTTTTGGTTGACACAAGATTGATTAAATCCCAAGATGCTCCTGTATCAATTATCATTGGTAGCCCCATTGTCACTATATATTTTGTTAATGTGGATTTGGGTCTTGACTTTCTTAGCAGACAAGGTGGGTTTTTTAAATGTCCTTCTTTTAACCATGGTGGAGGGGGTGGTATATGGTTTGAGGTCACATGAGCCTTTTGTAGAAAGGTCATGATTTTGTATAATGGGTGTTCTAGATTGGGAAAGACCCTTAGGTGGTTCAATTTTGGTAGCACCTAGGATATGGAAACATTTATTTTTAATAGGACTTGTGGACTCCAAGATGGTTGCAGTAGGTGGAGATTCACAATAGGGGGCTTCAACAACCATAGTTGGTATGGGTGGGATTAGGGAAAGGTGGAAATTGTACAAATATAAAATAAGACCTTGGTAAAGTAGAATGGGCTTCCTATCCTAGTTTTACCAATATCCACAACATCTTTAAGAAAATTTTCTAGGGAATTCAAAATAAAAACTGAGAAAGAGATCAAAGCATTATGGTGAAAGCATTTAACAAAGGGTAAGTGATAATAATAGTAAACCTTAAAAAAAACCTCCAGGGTAAAAAATTACGATCATAAGAAAAACCTAGTCCCTTAGTCTTGGAATTTCTACATGGTCAAATCCTCCGTGTAGCTTCATATGTTTTTCATTCTCCCTAAAGAAAAGATCCAACATATCATTATTCACAACACCAATCTAGTTTTTTTAATTTTCCCTTCCCTATTAGGAATGTTCATGACATTAAAAATTATCTCCTTACTGACATCAAAGGAAATCTCTCCCATATTCACTCTTTAGTCCTCCTATGATGTTGCAAACTGAATAGGGAGGTTTTCATCAATCCCATTGATACATTCAATAAATTGTGCATTCCCACCTGCCAAGCAGATATGCCACATAATACAATCTTCTTTGAAATCCATATGAGTGATTGTTTAAATTATCACTCTATCCAAACCCATGATTTTAATAGTAGAAATAAGCATAGAATAAGGAGATACGAAAATAACAATTTTCACTGTCATAATATCCAACTAGAAATAGACAAAAATCAGAATTTCCTTTTTTAAAGGAAATGGAATTCGTGCCTAAGAAATTATTATTATTACTTGGCATCCAAATTAAACTCCAAATGTGTCATCTCTTTTCCATGGTACTCATTAAAATATTTGGTAGGGTTATCCTTGTGCAATCCATCGCTAGCAAATGAAAAAATATAAATCATTGATATTTAATAAAATTTAGGGTTATATTGATGCTAGTTCAATAATAAAATGATCATGAAATCCTGTCATCAATAAATGACCCCATGTATGAGCCACATAGGAAATATAGAAAAGTGGGAAAAACATCATTTGGTAGGTCCACCAAGCCATCCTATTAGGGTAAAGGGTCCACTAATGAGTCAACAAGAACTTCCTATCAATCTGACTTTACAACAACATTTTCAAAGAGTTCTGTGCCGTCCAAAATATTTGATGTGATGTTGAATTTTCATATTTTGTCATGGAAACCATAGTTTTCTCCATTTCCCACTAATAGAATTCAAACATTTAAACATGGGATACATATCTTTGCCCAAAAATACTCACTAGGATTCAAGTATTAGAAGGGTCCTTATTATCTTGGCTATACATGTTGCTCATCATTTTGTTTGTTTTTTATATTACAATACTCAAAGAGGAAGTCTTTGCATATTTTGGCAAATTTGATCCCACTTCCTCCAGCATCTTAGAAGCCCAGCTCCCATGCCCAAAAATTTTCCATAGCATCCATGACTTTATTCCCTTTCCTATAAGTGTGTTTGACCTCAAACACATCCAACCCCAAGATGAATTTGTAGATATCTATAGGTAACCCTTCCAAGGATCAACCTAGCGTGTTGGATACTTTAACAACATCGATGATAAGTTTAGAATCCCCTTCTAGGATTAGAAGCCTGATACCAATGGAGAGGAAAAACTTAATTCCTCAAAGAAGAGTCATACATCCCACTTGATTATTAGTGCCCCCTTCAATACTAAAAGTATAAGTAGCCATCAAAGAACATTTATGTGATCATATGACTCTCCCACCAATAGCCTATCCCAGGTTAACTTGGGATACCTCATCAAAATTGAGCTTATACCCTTCATATGATGGGGGGAACAATCTTGTATTAAACCTACCTGTTCTCTTAGGGCCCGTTTGGTGCCTAGAATTAATTTATCTAGAATAGGCCTATTCTAGAATAAGGACCTATTCTGGGATTAATTAATCCTAAAAAAGAAAGCTGGAATAAGGTTTGGACCTGTTTGGTGCACCTAGAAGATGACTGGGAATTAATCTATTCCGCGTTTGGATCCCATAATGTGGAATTGGAATAAGGATTATTTTTCATTTTTTAAATTAATTTGAACAATATGTATTTTTAACTTATTAAAAAATTATAATTATATAATTTTTTTTTCTTACAAATTTTAATTTTTGAACTTATCATTTTTGTTGCTAGTTTTTTAATTAAAATATATATGTATTTTTAACTTATATATTTTTAAATTAAAATATGTATTATTAACTTAAAAAATTAAGATTATAAAAAAAAATATTTTCTTACAAATTTTAATTTTTGAACTTTTATCAATTTTGTTGCTCATTTTTTTAATTTTAAATATTTTTCTATCCAAAGTCATATCCAAGTAAAATCTAAATTTTTTCAAAAAACGTAAAGAAAATAACTGCTGCGGAAATAAATTTCCTAGAAAACCTAAAGAACCTAGAAAACCTAAAGAACCATTCACGCACGGACCCAACAACTTATACATTTTGTTGTAATTTCGAATCCATGAATAGCTTATTTCAAATCCACGAATAACTTATTCTGGAATAAAAAATGAATTCTAGGTTTTTTTCAAATTAATTAATCCAAGCATTGGCCCAAAAATGGGGATTAATTTTCTAATTCAGGAATTCAAAAAATGCCCACAAACGATGAATTACTTTATTCTCGCATTAAATAATGACTATTCCAGGTTAATACCTTAGAATTTTCAAATTTGGAATAAGAATTAGGAATGTTCCAATTCTTTGCAATAAGAAAATCAAAGGAAATGGGGGGATGTAAAGATAGGCAAGCTCACCTAAAAATAAATACATTGTACATTAAAGTCTTGGTTAAGATCATCAACACATACTCTAAGGAATTTTCAACTTCCCAAAAAATCTGATCTTGTTTGTTTCTTTTTAGAGACTCTAGCAGAGGTTAGGTAGAATAGAATTTTCCTCCATAGTTCTCTAATAAGAGGATGTTAGGATAGGCCAGTCTAGTTTCTGTAACCACCCTAATTTAGTTTTCTTTGACCATAGACCCTATTTTCCCTAAGTGTGATCATACCCCTAATTATGTCATGATAATTCTTCAATTAATTGACATAATTGATTTAAATCAAATTTAATCTCCTACGTGATCTAATCACTAAATTACATTAATTTCCTTAGCCAATAAAATCAAATTAATTAAATAAAAAATAATCAAATACATGGATAAATTAATTAATAAAAAGGAATTAAATAAATCCTAATTACAACTCCTTATTTGCAAAAGGGAAAGTCAATTCCCTAGCCAATAAGAGTTAAATCACTTGGATCACCTGACATAGATCACCAAAGATTCAATCTCCACCTCTCTTCAACTTTCAATCCTAACCTCTCATTCCTCAAATTCTTCTATAAATGGAATGAATTTTGAGCTCAGTTGGCCCATAATTTGAGAATTAAAAAGCATCCTTATGGTGCCCCTAATTTTAGAATTCATTTGCAAACTTATGCTGCTCACATTATCATATATCTTAATGCATCTTAGCTCATCTTTCTTAGAAATTGTCATAATATTCCATTTAGAGCTTTAAAATGAACTTTTCTTGAGAATTTTAGATTAAATCTTTCAAATCTTCCATTCTAAGCATGAATATGACACTGATTAATGCATAATCTGAGGGCAAATTGTAGCATTCTTCAAACTCTTCTTAGATAGGGAGCAATAGGTCAATTTTAGTGATTGATATGCATTTTGACTTTCATTTTTCATGTTATTTCACTAATGCAATAACTTATTGAAGTGTTGTGTTGCAGCTAATAGATACACAAAATACACACACATTTCTGGCACCCACCGTGGGGCTGATCCTCAGATTTTACCTCACCTTCTAATCATTTTTGACTCATTTTGGTTCTCTGTTTCTAGGTACAGAGTCGCCTTTTGTTGATCCAGGCTCGCATTCAAGAAATCCCCTCACATTCAATAAATTAGATTGCATCCTGGGTTTCTAAGCTCACCTTTAGTGATTTCTACATCACATTTGGTAAAGGATCACATCTGGTAAGGTTCTGTGTCGCCTTTTATGCAAAGAATTGCATTCAGGAAAGGGTCTCATATCCAGGATATCTAAGCTTTCATTTAGAAAAGACAATCACATCTGGTCATTTGATTTTCAAATTGAAATTTCTAACCACTAATCTTTTGATCTTGTCTGTTTCTATCCTTTTAACAACCTAACTATTGATTGTAGGTTGCTGTCAGAGCCTATTTTTTCTCAAAAAGGTGGAAAGTAACTACTAACTTGTGGTTTGTGGGTTGAAGAATTGCTTAATTTGTTTTCATTTATTCAAAGCTTTAAAACCTAATTAAATTTTCCAATCACTTACTAAATTGACTAGAGGATTATGCTCTTTTCCTTCAAGGAAAATCAAAAACTCAAAAGTCAATTTAGGATTTGAGAAGAATTTGGAGAAAATTGAACAAGGAAAATTCACATTGTATAATTATTTTTTGGATATTAATTGAACAAAGAAAATCATTAAATCTTGTGGTTAAATGAACAAACACATTGCATAATTCTTTTTTGGAAAGTAATTGGACAATTAAAGCACTAAATCTTGTGTTTAAATGAACAATTTCATTGTCTAATTTTGGGAAAAGTAAATGAACAAGCAAATCACCTAATTTGGGGAGATTCAACAACACAAATTTTCTTTTAAAATGCTTTGTGCTTTCTTAAAATAGGAACTTAACTTCAAACTTAAGATTATCACTTAGTCTCACTAGATGATTTTCTCTTCTTTTCAAGTGGAGGAATCAAAGACTCGTCATGGGAGATTGAGTTTTGAGTGAAGTAGTTTGAGGAAATGAACTTGTTTGGTGTGTTTGTGGGAGAAAACATCATGGAATAGGAGAGTATGCTCTTCTTCTTTTGAAGAATCAGAAATCTAGAATCCTAAGCTCGCCAATCCTTTTCATTGCTTTCAAAACATTAAAGGGCTTTCCAGTTGAGGAAAAAATCTCCCAGGATGACCCAAGTGAGGACAGGTTTATTCCAAACCTTCCAACTCACTATAATCAATATGCTTCCTTGTAGGCCAAAGCCTCAGAAGATGTAATCGGTTTTGTTCTTGGAATTTTGACATCATTCCTTGAACATGCTTGAGTGTGTGTAGAGCAGAGCCGCTTGAATCTTTCTTGCGAGACTACACACATTTGAGTACTCATAGGGCTATACGCCTCAATTTTTCCTTGTGCAATTCTATGGGAGATGGTTGTGAACAAATTCCCCAACATAATAAACACTTGTAGTAAAAGAAACCCAATTTATCTCTGAAAGGGTGATAATCTTTGTGCAAGGAAAATAGTAATTGCCCCAAGATACTCGTCATTTCGTGCCCTCACTTGCAATTGGAGTCAGCTAATGCAACATCATGAATGGATCCATTGCATGCTTGGTGATGGCCATATTGTGATTAGCATGTGAGTGTGTACCTAAGTCTACAAACAAAAAATTTCATTCTATGCTTAGAAACTAGGGAATAGGGAAAGTGTTTGAGCACCCTTAACAAAAGAACATTGCTTGATGTGTCTAAGAAAGTCATTAAAAAGATAACTCCAAAAACAAGCAATAATTTTCATTCCCTCACATACATGTTGTTTACAACACATTGGAAAAGTCTCAGAAAACCTCTGCTGTCAAAAAAAATTCACACATTTCAAGACAAATCTGACAAAAACATCAAAACCATCAGAGGCTCATTTTTGGTTTGTAAAATCTCGTATCTAGTTGCACTTTCTCACATATAGGGTATTGCCTCACTTTTGGTCATTCTTGGCTCATTTTAAGGGAACTTTCTTGCATCCAGGGATCAAAGCTCACATTTGGTTTAGCAGAAGCTCGCATCTAGCATATCGAGCCTTGCATTTAGGGTGTCACATCTAGGATAGTGGGCCCTTACACAAGTGTTTCTCAGAGAAATTTAGTACTTTTAGATACCCTTTTAGCTCTTCAGTCTGCTCCTATTGCTCTTGCTGGTCCACCTATTGTTGTTTCATAGTATTATTAGGAGTCTACCTTGCATGTCCTCTTGGAATCTCATAGTTGGTCTCAAAATGTGTGGTCTTCTCATTTACCAAAAAATCTTGATTCTCAACTCACTAATAGGACATTCTAACCCTATGATGCTGAAGTCATTCACTTTCACCAAAAACAAACAAAATTCTACTTGGACACACTTACTTGGACAATTTGAGACTCTATTTGACACTATTGGAAAACTTTGACAAAGTTGAGATCCATCTTTTGTGGTTAACAAAAGACGCAACAAGTATCTTGTTGAAAAATCAGAAGTACCTCCTATATTACTACAATATCATTAAGGAGAGACATCTTGTAATCCCCTATTCAATCAAGACCCACCCGCAATGGACGCTCCTCATCAAGAATGGAGTAGAGATTTTGAGGAATACAACAATGACCAAAACCAAAAAAATCAAGACAGTAGTAGTGAATAAGAACTACATATCAACTATCCTTTGTTTGACTTGGATAGTGATGGATACATACCCAAGGAAGAGTACAAAAAAATTAGAAAAAGTAGAAAATTCCAAAGGACATTGGAAAAAATCATTGGTTATGACAAGGAGAAATACTTACTACGTCTAGCATCTCTTGGAGTCAAACTCCATAAAGATTATGATGTTGAAAGACTAAAAGAGAAAGAGGTACCAACACCTATTTCTGTTCTCAATAAACAATTGACCTTGATGCAAGATGAAATTTTTACACTCAAACAATAAAAGGTCAAACCAACAAAAAGTACTCTTTGGACCACATATGTCCATTTCCTTTTGACAAGAGTATCAACATGGTTCTATTTCCTCCCAACATGGCAAGGCCAAAATATGAAAATTATATGGGAGAAACTGATCTACATGACCATGTGAGAGAATTTTGTGCTCTAAGAATTGAGTACATGCATGAACCTACATACCTAATGAGGCTATTTCTAGGAAGTTTAGGCATAACTGCTATGGAGTGGTTCTCCAAACTCACACCAAGTCTGAAGTCTTTTGAGGAGTTAATACAACATTTTTTCCAACATTACTCCTATAATATACAACATAATGTAACCATGATGGACCTATGTAACAAAAAGAAAGGAACCGGTGAATCCTTTATACACTTTTTACAAATGTGGAGGAAAATATTTGCTAGGTACTCAATGATGAATCATAACTGATTGAATGTTTGAAGATGTTAAGTTGATGATCAGCAAACTATAGAAAGTTAATACAAGACATTAAATCAGTTAATGTATTGTATTGTCATTGATGTCAACTTGATATAATCTAATTGGTTAAATTCAAAGTGTCAAAAACTTAAGAGAATCAGAAAGATTAAAGTTATGCTATCAGTAATGCATAAAAGATCAGTATTCAGTAAGTGATAATAAACACTAAGGGGCAGTGCACCCCAATGGATAGAGAAACCCAAGAGGAAAGTCACAGTGTTTCCCAAGCAAGAAATCCAAGAAAGAATTACCGAAAAGAAGAATCACAAGTATTATCGACGAGCAGAACTTCACATTGATGCCCGACAGACAGAAAACCCTGACAGAGATACTCGAGGAGAACTGAAGTGTTGATCGAAGCTAAAAAATATTTAAACACTGAAAGGAACTGAAGTTAAGAAAAAACAAAAGACTTAGCTAGAAAGAGCTAAAGAAGGAGTTAAATGGTTGTTAATATTGTTTTTATTGACAAGTTAAAGCTAGAGATAAGTGAAAGATTTAAAGCTGTTTATTCTAGTTGTCAAAGAGAAATCTATGGGATAAACTTGAAATAAAGAATTAAATAAAGATTGGCTAGAATTGAAAATCACACCAAGAACAAGAAATTCAAGAACTGAGAAATGGTGAAATCATGTCTATAAAGAGACAAGCTAATTCATTATGAATTAAGGGGTGAATAGAGAAAGAAGATGCTGAAGAGAAACTGATGAAGAAAGAAGTATTCAATCAAACCTAATCAATCAAGCTGAAGAAAAAAGAAGCAACAAAGAAGCACAACATCACTGAGTATAAAGAAGTGGAGAAAAGTTATTAAAAAGATACATTGATCAGAAAGGTAATATGAGATTACAATAGATCTCAAAATCTGGAAAAGTATAGTTGTATATGTGAATAGATCATTTACTATTTCAATTTAACCATTGGATCAGAAAGTCTCTTGACCAAGCAGTACTTAACAATCCTTTCTATATTTAGATACATCCCAAGGAGTATCAAAATGTTTGGTCATGAAGATAGTATGAGATGCCAGATACCATTTGTAAAACTACACTAGGTTTGAGCATAAAAGGTAGCATAGAGATGCCAGATATCAAGTGACAAACTATTCTATTTAAATCCTCTAACAAGGTCATACCTAACAGTGTGTTTGTAACCTTTAACAGGACTGGCTCTTCACCCAGCTCACTTCAAAAGAGTGAATTTTTTGGGTTACCGGTCCCAAATGGTTTTTTCCCTTAACAGGGTTTCCACGTTAAAAATCCATGTGTCAATGTGTTTATGACTCATTACTTTAGTGTTTTGAATTACACATAACTAATTTGGATTTATTCGTATACACTAAGCAATTTACTGCATTTTGGTAAATGAAATACTGCTAATTGGTAAACAGTAAGAATAAGGTTTAACATTGAACTCTGAGTAGTAGTTATTTGTTAAGATTATTTCAAGGCATTCATCTTGTAGGAATGAAGATAACTAGAGGCTTAATATTGTGGTAATAAATTTTTGGGTTGATTTATTGGAATATTTTTTAGGCCACTGATTCCCCCCTCTCAGTTATTCTAACAATTGGTATCAGATCTTGTGTACTTAGAAGGAAAGTTTCAAGACATAAACAAAAGATCACCATATGAGAAAACAAGATGTGCCCAAGTTGAACAAGGACAAATTTTCATAATGGAAAAGTAGAATAAGACTCCACCTATCAGGTATTGGAAATGATGTTACTCAATACTTGGATACTAAATTTGTGTTGCCTACATGACCTCACACACTCGAACAGTTGAGAGAAAAGCTTGAGCATAATTTCATGATGATAGAACTTGCTTCTTCTCTCTTTGATGCTGAATTTGTAGATGTCAAAACTTGCACCTCTTCTAAGAAAATGTGGGATAAATTAAAGCTAGTACATGGAAGAGATGCTAATGTACTAAGAGCTAAGGAAGAAAGCCTTAGAGGTAAATTTGATGACCTAAGAATGAGAGAAGGTGAAAATATCACTCATTACAATTGCAGAATAAAAGAGGTAGTCAATGCTATCTAAGGAAATGGAGGCATACTTAAAGAAAAGATAGTGGTAAGTAAAATCCTAAGAACCTTACTGCCTGTATATGCTATTAGAGTATTTGCTATACAAGAAATGAGAGTAGTAGCAAACAATAATGTCACTCTAGATAGTTTTTTTGGTAGACTAATTTCATTTGAGATTAATAACTTTGATAATAGTGTCTTACCATCTATTGAATTTGTGTGTGTGTATTTGGGTACCTGATAAAAGAGACACAACACATCAATAAGTCATTGCATTAGTGTACAAAGTTTAGATAAACATACAAAACCCACTAATATCGACCTATTGCCTTCTAACTAGGAAGAGTATGATTAGTAACATAATAGCCCTCAGATTATGCTACAATAAGTGACATATACGACCTAGCATGAAGGATTTTAGTTTAAAAACAAGCTAAAAAGATGAGAAAGCATGTATCCTAGATTTAAGAATGGAAATGAGAACAATGCAAAAGTATGAAATATGAAGTGAAATGTGATTCTAAGATTAATCTAATATCATAACAATGCATTTACAATCTAAGGTGAAGGCTTATTTTCTCTCAAAAATGGCTTTTATTTATAGAAGAATGAGAGAGAGAGGGGGTACAAGGTGAATTAATGAGTTAAGGGACTCATTAATGGAGGTGTAAGAACCATTAATGCCCAAGACATTAATAAGGCATGGAAGAAGACATAGGCTTAAGGCATCTTCATTAATAAGGCATTAATGAAAGCCTTAAAGAAGCAAGGGAAGGGTGTAAGAGGGTGGCTTGAGAAGGTGGACCTTAAGGAAGTCAAGCTTGAGAAAGTGGACTT